>WURT03354607.1:11362-23878 GCA_009936505.3 Holothuria glaberrima | reverse complement strand
CAAAAACAACAGGGTTCTTCTTCTTAACATGACAAATCTATATACCAATTATGAAAAGTGTCGGTCATTCCTACCTCAAGATATCGTGTTTACAAGGTTTTTTTGGCTTTTAACCTCTGGTGACCCCAAATGACCTTTGACCTCTACCAAAAACAATACGGTTCTTCCTCTTAACTTGACAAATCTATATGTCAAATATACAAAGTGTTTGTCATTCCTATCTTGAGATATTGTGTTTTCAAGCTTTTGGGCTTCTGAGCTCTGGTGACCCCAAATAACCTTTGACCTCCACCAAAAACAATTCTTCCTCTTAACATGACAAATCTATATACCAAATATGAAAAGTATCGGTCATTGCTATCTTGAGATATCGTGTTTACAAGACATTTACAAGGTTTTCGCAGTTTAGCCTCCAGTGGCCTCAAATGAACTTTGACCTCCACCAAAAACAATAGGGTTCTTCTTCTCAACAAGACAAATCTACATACCACATATGAGAAGGGTCGGTCATTCCTACCTCGAGATATGGTGTTTACAAGGTTTTCGGTTTTTGACCTCTGGTGACCTCAAATGACCTTTGACCTCCACCAAAAACAATAGGGTTCTTCTTCTCAATATGACAAATCTATATACTGAATATGAAAAGTGTTGGTCATTCCTATCTTGAGATAACTTGTTTACAAGGCATTTTCGAGGTTTTTCTGCAGATTTACCACCGATGACCTTAAATGACCTCTGACCTCCACCAAAAACAATAGGGTTCTTCTTCTCAACATGACAAATCTATAAACCAACTATGAAAAGTGTCCATCATTCCTACCTTGAGATATCGTGTTTACAAGGTTTTTGGGTTTTGACCCCTGGTGACCTCAGATGACCTTTGACCTCCACCAAAAACAATAGGGTTCTTCCTCTCAACATGACAAATCCATATACTAAATATGAAAAGTGTCCGTCATTGCTATCTTGAGATATCGTGTTTACAAGCTAGGCGTCACATACACACACACCTACACACACATACGCACATTCAATGCCGTACGGGGTACCAGGAAAGGACCCGGTAGGAATTGCAAAGCAGCGAAGCTGCCCGCGAAGTAGGCGTGGTTTGCTACGTGCTTGAGGGCGGGCTGCGCTGCAAGGCAGGCACGTGCAGCCTCGCGTGACTTCTCATTGCAGTGGCCGAATTTTCGGGTAGCTACTCCAGTTTCGAGCCGCGCGTGCGCTAGGAAAGACGTGCGAGAGCGCAGCTCGAGGCAACTGCCTCGGTACCTGCTAAGGACATGTTGTGAGTGCACACACACATGCTGCCACCCAGACACAGCTTAGGCGCACATACATACACAGACACACACACACACACACACACGACATCACCATCGCATAGATTCCTTGCCTGCCTTCGGCAAGGAATCAATTACAAAGAGTAAGGTGTACCCTTACTGCAACCAGATTTGAAAATAGGTTTGAAAAAAGGTAGACCATTTTGCTCACCTCCGTCAGAGTCATCAGCTGATACCGTCAAAATCTCAGTCAAAAGGGGAAAGTCCTCGGGCACAAACTCTTCATATTCTGGTAGGCTAAACACGGGGTCATTATCATTGACATCAGTGATAGTGACATTTACAGTGGTGGTTTCCAATGCCAGTCCATCTGAGACAACTACCACAAACTGATAATATGATTGTGTCTCTCGATCAAACGATGTAGTGGTAAAGATTTCACCAGTATTAGGATCAATCCTGAATCCTTCAATGTCATTCAAAAATGAGAAGGTATGAGTTCCAACCTGATCCACATCAGTAGTAAATACCTGTTTGACAGAGAAAAATGATTTACCAGATAAGTTTTGTAATTTTGGCTGAGCAAATATTTTGAATTAAGTATTAATGTATTATGTGAAAATGATGAAAATGTCTACTCTAAAATCCAAAACAAATGGTTTTATAAAACAATCACAAGTCATCAACCTTAAGATGGTTACAATACAGGGAGAAAAATATCTCAAAGGAAGTAATGTTAGGATAATTATGAGTTTTAACTCCTTCAAGTTATCACCAAAAATAATGATTTTTTAATTAAATAACTTGAACCCTGAGAAGGAGCATGGACAACATAAGCAAAGTTTGATCATAAGGTATACTGACTAGCTAGGAAGTCGCATGAATTTAAAGGATAAATCTAGGTAAACAAAAAGGAGCACTTAATGAAGTCCTTGTCATACCATACATGGATTTCCTTACTAAAATGTTACAAACTTGAAAAATGGTACAATTTTCGAAATGCAGTTTTCAGATAAACATAACAAACACATAGACAAATGACCTCTCATTAAAATTACTGAAGTATTTAGCTATTAAATGAAATTTCTGGTTTGCATCCCAAAGAAATTGTGATAAAGATAAAATTGGACCTTGCTCCATGGGACAAAGGTTAGGACAAGATCCACCATATGTGTCTGTTTTCATTAGTCCATCTTCAACATTGCATCACAAACATAATATCTAACCTGCCCAACAGGTGACTGCGAAGGCTGATTTTCTTCCACTTCAAAGTTGTAGGGTGCATTTTCAAACATGGGAGCATTGTCATTGATGTCAGTCACTCTGATGGTCACAGTAGCTGGAGTGGAGGCTGGACGGTTGGGATTACCATCTAGAAGTATGAAAAGAATGAATTCCTACATATATTTTCATAGAGGAAATAGAAAATTTAATTTTACATTAGTTAAATGATGTTTTGTTCATTGACACCTTCATGTTTGCTGTCACAGCTCATCAAAGTCTTAACAGTTTGATTTGTTCTCAATTGAAGATCTGTTTGCCAATCTGTGAGCAAAGGTACCACTTTGCATTTGTAACAGTAGCCCCACTTACTGCACATCAGTTGTGGCCTGTAAAGTGTTCATTCATAAAGCAGAGAAGTTTGGAGTACTTCTAACTTCAGTTTAGAAAACAAAAGTTAGCCAACTGTTGTGACTTAGGAGCTGAGCATGCTTGCAACATGTTAAGATAATATTCTAACTATATTTAGATAATTATGCAGATTGTTTTTCAGCTTTCATTTTTTTGCTATCATCATGGAGCTGTTCAGATGATAATTTTTCTTACTATCTGTTACAATGACTGTCAGCATTATTTCTTCACTGGTCTCTCTATCCAGAGTTCCAATCAATCGAATTTCTCCAGTTACAGGGTCAATCACAAATAACTGGTTGTCTGGACTGAGGGAGTAGGTCAACATAGCATTCTGACCAATGTCAGCATCTTCTGCTTGAACCTTCAAACAAAAAGACAAAATTAGTAGTTACTCTTCAGTTTCAAAAAAAGACTGTCATTAAACAAAATTGTGGATATCTCAACCAAACTTATCTGAAACCTTTAAAATGTTTTTCTGCATGTTGGCTACTTTAACTCTTTCCAAACTGATGTCTCAATGTAATTTTATGATAGGTTAATAAACATCAAACATTTTCACCACCTTTAGCTACAGCTGTACAGTTAAATGGCTTTCAGAGAAAGCCAAAGTTATTATGAAACTAAAAACTTATAATTAAGATGAAGTTGACCATAAAACAACTGTAATTTGAAGAGAGTTTTGTTTTTGGACCAATTCTAAAGTATTGGGTTCTTGCCAGAAAAGGATGGGCTGACATATGGTGATGAAAGGACATTTTTAAAAATAAAGTTGATGAATGTTTACAATAGAGCATGAGATATTGCAGGACAAAAATGAAATTGTGACAGATTAAACTTCTGCATTGATGAGCCTGGATGAGCCTTAATTAGAGATATTTCACAATGTACACAAATAAAACATGAGCAAAGGTGATTCACCACAGCCACATGCTATGATGGGAGGGGCAGGGATGAGAGGGGACAGAATAACTGATTGGGATAATATTTCTAGCTGTAAGGGCCTTTTGACAACATCTATTAGTCCATATGGAGCTTAATATAATTCCTTCCCTCCAGGTAAAATGTGAAAGACAATACTGTACTCACCCTGACCACAAATGTGTTTCTTTCGGCTCCTTCAGAGAGGTCTGTTTCATAACTGGTTTGTGTCCAGATAGGATCATTGTCATTGCTGTCCCTAACATGAATGTCCACTGTGGTCAATCCAATGTTTGAAGGGTCAGCCTGGTCTGTAGCCACTACCGTCAAAGAAAAAAAGTCTCGAATCTCTCTGTCCACAGAGGTTCTCAAGGTGATGTCTCCTGTTACAGGATCTATCTGGAATTGACCTAAACATACAAAAAGATGCAGAAAAGAACTTGTGATCAAATAATGCTTGTACTCTGGCTGGTACTAGGCATCACATGACATGATGACTTCCTGTTAACACTTAGTTTGAATATTACTTTTAGTACCTTCAGAACTGTAATGGATGGGTTGGGGTTGATTGTTGTCAGAGAAGTCACATCTTTGAAAGCTGCTGTATTTTCCTAATAGTAGCTACAATGGATACCTATCCTTACAAAACAATACACTCATTATCAGTACCTCCAGCATTGCCACTGTTGATAGAGTAACGGACCTCTCCCCCTGGGCCAGAGTCTTCATCTGTTGCGGTCACTCGAATGATAATTGTACCTGGATCAGCAATCTGTGAGGCAAAGGTGCAAAAACAAACTTTTAATTCATCTTGAAACATGCCAAAACTTTTAAGTTACATGAAACAAACATAGGTTCATAATGTTCATCAGGTATTTAAATGTATTAAGATTGATTTTTTACAAATATTTGTGTTTATTAAAAATTAAAAATGTGACCTCCAAACAGGCAACTTATACTTGTTTCTCCAACTTTCCAAACACATGAGGAAAGACTATGGATGAAACACAAGTTACTACTAATTTTCAAGTAATCCATAGATTTTGTTTAAATTAATATTGTTATTAAACAGACTCTACATTGTCCTTCTGTTTCAAAATTGAATGTTGCAGAAATAAGTTCAAAAGTATCAAAAGTTACACCTGAAAGAACTATTCTGAACCACCCACATTAGGTGGCACACATTAATTAAAGGTCTAAAGTAGTTTCTGCTATCATACAATGCTGCCACTAAATCTGTCACCAGTGAAAGGAATTTCATCTGTTCCTTCTTAGTTGTCCTCACCTTCAACTGGACATAAAGAACTATTTTATAAACTAAATTTTTTTTAATGTAACAAAGCAATTAAATACTAACAAGTTTTATAGCATTACTTGTAGCACAGTTCAACCCATGAACAACCTTGTAACAAGCAATTGCAAACAGATTACATGAGTAGTATCACAGAACAACCAATGAATAACCTTGAATTACTCCTTCCACCATATACCACCTTTTCATAATACAAGGTTTCTACAACAATGGCAGTCTGTGATTAAAGGCAAGGTGATACTGAACTTTTATAACCTTGACTTATCTTTCAAAATGTCAGACTGAACAAAGACCTTCTTGCTATAATATTTGATAAATGCTCACAGACCTGTGCTTCACAGTCTTTGGTAGTGAGTCTACTAGTATTGCAAGACAACCACTAGGGACCTGTCAACTAGGTTTATCTGCTAAAAACTAATTTGGAGTGATGTCTGAGAGGAATATGCCACTAAATTGTCAATCAGCAAAAATGTGTCTTAAAGAATCCCCAATGACAACCATTGGCAGTGATTATCAAGTATTTTGGGCCAATTAAGATCCACTTTAACTTCCATATTGACACTGTAAAAACTGTAGCTTCCAAAATCTCATTGAAGGGTTACTTTGCTATCTTACTTAGATTTTTGGCTCCTAGCACTATTCTTCTTAGGCCAGTTTGATGTTGCTTGCTGCAGATGGCCTGCAGGCCACCACTAATCCTTTATAAATTATCTGTGAATTACCAGCCTGTTTCAAGTTTGGTTTTAAATGTGGAAATTTCTGAAAAAGTAAATAGTTACTTCCAAAAGAAACATCTCAGGACATGCTTCCATTACAACTGTCCTTGGAATGAAGGTTAAACAAACAACAAAATAACACATACATCATGAGTCCCTCTTTCCACATCACAAATCTGTATAATGTAGCTCATGTTTATTCATGATGTAAATACAGAAACAGTATATGTCTTTCAAAATGGTCAATATGTGATGGATTTTAATGGGTTTTTGATGCTTTTTACATCAAACAGCTAGCAGGTCTGACATGTACATATCCAGAAACCTTTAAACTATGATGGAGAAAAAAGCCTAGCTGTGGGTGAAAGTTCTATCACATCATACCCTTCACTTACCTCTGTCACAGATGTATTATAGTTAGGAAACTCAAAGACAGGTGAATTATCATTGGAGTCTGTAATGTCAATAATAACTTCCACTTGACTCGAACCAGTTCTGAAAAATGAAATATTATCCAGTAATAAGTAGGAAAAATCACCATTTTGTGTCCAACTGATAAAAAGTTCCATTTATTTTGAAATCTCTCGCTTTTAGTAATGCTGCTATCTTAATTTGCTCTGCTTGAGGCAATGTGACAGACTCAGGGATCTGACCCTTAAAAACAAATTGCTTTCTTTTGTTTCTCTTGGAGAAGTAGTGACATACTACACAGGCTGAGGTTTTGAACCAGTGGACAAGTAATCTTCCAATTTGACTCAAAGTCCCTGACAATTAAGCCATTTCAGTCTAACAATAGGGTAGATTCATAAATGCTTTCATTTTTACACTCCATTTTTTCCATTTGGAAGTGTCAAGTCATTTTAACATACATGTAAGTGATTAAAAATTTGCAGACACTGCTAATCTGATGTTGCCAATTAAGATACAGGACTTGCTCAAGTGGCTTAGTATCGACAGATTGTGTGAGAAACTTCTAATATTTTCGAAAGGATGCAAGCTCAGGTCGACTTCAACAAATAGCATGAAGGACTGTGATATTGTTCTTCCATTCATGTTTATATTTTGTCTGAAATGTTGCAGATTCATTGTCAAATTGTGCAAATGGTAGTAGCCTGGCGGCCATCTTGGTAAGCCGAAATTTGTTTGAATGGTGGCGACCGTATTAATCATGTGATCCTCTGTCCATATATTTGATAAATCCATGGTACTGACTTACGCAGGTAAGACTGGTAGAGTTGGATTAGTAGCTTCAACTACCAGAGTATATCTCATCTGTAATGTCTCAAAGTCAATAGAAGGTGATTGGGTAGTTATCTCACCCGTTGAAGGGTTAATGACAAACAGACCCTGTATGAAAGGTACAAAAGAAAAAAGAAGTAACTAAATGGCTTGAGTATTGCAATGTTAACACATGAGATCTAGGTGGGCTCACGGGATACCACTGATCAGAGAAGATGGCTGACCAAATTTTAAACTCCTAATGTTGATGTTTATTTCATTGTAACATACTGAACAGACGACCAGGTAGGTTTCTTGCCCAAGGTAAGTTCAGAGAGAGAGGAAAGATAAACTGTGTGTGGATAGGAATACTTCTTACTTCTATAGTCCATACTTAGTTGGATTTAGCAAAGGGTCCATTTTAAGTAAATAAAAGCTACCCTTGGGTTTTTAAAAGTTTATGCAAACCTTGCTGACTATCTAGCCCACCTTGAAAGAAAGTAACATTCCTTGTGTCTAGCTTTACAGTATCAAAGCATATATCCCCCATCTTTCCCTATGTTATGTTCCATGATCACTTAATCACATAATTTGCAGCTTGCTTTTATTAAAGATGCACAAGACTGCTAATATCCCAAACCCTTATGACCACATGAGTAGTTTGATCACAGGATAATGAAATACACGCTGGAACAGGTTTGATTCTCAATAAAAGTATAGCAGATACTATCTCAATTTGACCCTGAAATATAAGAAAAATCATACACTTGCTTGCAGTCAATAAATCTTAAGAACAGCTGAAAAAAGTGATAAAAGTCACTCTGGGTTATGAGCAAGAAGACAGAACTTTGTTGTGCTCAAACAAACGGCTGACGAGAGAGTAAATATTAACTCACATCTTCATTCCCTTGGACAATAGAATAACTGATCTGTGCATTTTGATTGGAGTCTCTATCAGTAGCTGACACTGTTGTAACTGTTGTGCCTCGAATAGCTCCCTCTATTACACTTCCTGTAAATGTACCTACATAATTCAGAAAGTTACAAGATAATATTAGAGGGTGCACACATTGGAATATTCACAAAATACTTGTAAAAAAGTCTTTTTAATACTTCACAATAAATATACCCAGATCTCTGAAAGGAGGCAACACTATCATTTACAAAGAAAAATTTGCTGCTCTGTTGGTTGTGCAATTGACCCTTTTAATATTTTCTGGTGATACCTGTGGTGCAGAAGCATGTATTATAGGACCAGAAGTGATAAACCAACATATGTATTAACAAAAAGCACGAACATTTGGTTGTATGAATAGTGCATACTATGCAAAGCTTTGTTTGCAGAGCAAACATAAAGTAGTATAAATACACTGTCCCTTATTTCTTTAAAAAAGTGGTACTCTTACTCATTCCTATCTCAATACAGCTCCACAGCATTTTTATCCGTAGCAGTTCACAAGCTACCTGTATTTTCTCTCTTGATTTTCTATTTTCATATCAAATATCAACAAGAAATGAATAAAACAAATAAATTTACCTTGAGTAAATATAGGGTCATTATCATTAACATCATTGATATTGACAGTTACAGTTGATGTTGCAGAAAGGGTCTGCCCAGTGTTGGGATTGGTCTCCATAGCAACAAGCTGAAAAAGAAGAGGTTGACAGTCAATATTACATTTGCATCGTAAAATACTTTGCTTCCTTTTAACTAGTTAAGATGACATGATCAAGAGACTCATTACATGTAAATGTGCTACTTAACTTACTTGAAACACATAGCTTGGAATGGCTTCGTAGTCTAACGGGCCTGAAACTACAATAGGAACAGAGCCCTCATTGGTGACAGCAGGTTGTGCCACAGAAAAGGGCAAGTTGAGTGGTCCTTGAAGCTGAAGATTTATCGTATCACTGGTAGTCTGAACAGCAAAAAGGTTAAAATAAAATACAAGCTTATAAAATAAATACATACTGTAGGTAGTGCATTAAGGTGGAAAGAGTCAAAATCAGTTATTCAAAACTACATTTCATTTATGACATTGACATTTAATATAACTGATATGAGTTTAAAGCATCTGTGCTATGCAACAGAATTCCACACTTATTGTTCAAGCTATCAACAAACAACACTGTATTCATCATTGTTTCAATGGTAAGTAACCAGAATATTGCCCTCCACAATTATTGGTGTCCAGTTAATGCTCCGTCAGACATTAGATGTAATCAATATCTACAATTATAATACTCACATTAGTTAAAATAGTTTCACTAAATTACTAAACATGTTCTCATTTACTATGGACTATGTAATTTACATTCCTAACAAGATTTTCCTTTGCTTCTAAGTTATATTCAGTAAAGAAACAACAGTGTGTCACTTGTGGCTGTACTGATGTACCCTAGAAAGGGGTACTTTCTTTGGAAGCAGGTTGGGGAATGGGTGAGTGGGGGAAAGGGGGATGAAAGTCTGCCCAACTGACTGACTGACTAAGGTTAACTTTATGACAGGGTGACAAGATTTTGAGCCATTTCATCAATTGGATGAGGGGTGCAGGTTCCTCTCCCCCCACCCATGTGCTGCTATTAAGTCACCTTCCTATACTCAAGGCAGGCAAGTATCTGTGTATTCAAATAAAAGCACTTCCACCTCCTCCATACCATTCTCAAACACTATAGGCTAAACTAACCCTGTCAGATACATACTAAGAGCTACAGGGCAGCATCCCAGTCAAGAGAGCCTCAATTACCATCACCTCCCCTTCTCCTCCACCCACATCATAGTATATTTGTGGACCTATCACCCCCGGATACCAATATACTCAGTGGGAGCTGAGCACGCGTCTCTTTACTTTCCCCTACCCCTTCCCTGATTTATCATCCCTCCCTTCCTTTTCCTTCCCACTTATCATCCCTGTCTACCTTCTGTCAACACTTACCCTGTCACCATCAGATACCAGTATATTCAGAGGTAGCTGCACACCAGCCTGACGAGCCTCAGATATTGATACTTCATAATTATTTTGATTAAATGATGGTGGTTCATCCTGGACATCAAATACTGTGATGGTGAAGGTGTTGAAATCGAAGAAAGTTGGAGAACCAACCTCTTCTGCCTATGGTTATAACAAAGAAAAAAAAATAAAAACACTTTGATAAGCTATATCTATACAAGTAATGAAGTGAGCTGATTTCCTTTCTTTTACTAATTTTGTTACTTTTTGTTTTATTTCAAAGGAAAAACATTTTCATGGGGAACAATTTTCAGAAGGCTTCTGAGAAATGATAAAATGTTACCAATGACAGTGAAAAATCCTTGCAACTAAAACTATCCATTACTTTCAAACATTTAAGAAATTTTAAAACAACCTCATCCTGTGCTACAAAGAGGACTCCATTAGGGACTTCCACTTCTACAATATGTTGCAGCAAAAGTTTCAAAAGAGGCAATTATATTTTGGCAGTTTTCTTTTCTACTATGTATGCAGCTGGCTCATTCAAGGTTAGCTAAAAAGTCACAAAATTCCAACAAAAGAATGATTTCTTACAGGAATTCTGTCAGATGCAATAAGAACTCAGTAAAAGATTTTTCTAATGATCAGAGCATCTACAGTGATTTATGTCTTACCCTGATTGTGAATGTAAAAGATCCTGGAACCAGAAGGTCATCCCTGTCTAGGGGTGTGGTAAGGGTCAAATTACCAGTGGTCTGGTCAAGGTTAAAATAACCTTGCTCATTACCTGTATACCAAGAGAAGAGTACATCATACTTACTTAATGGTAAATAATAATGGCTTTCCAGGACTCTACGTGTAATTTTGCAGAGCACTTTAGATTCAGATTTACAATCACAACTACTTCAAAAGTTAAGCAATGTTTGGAATATTGTAACTTACAAATGATGAAGAAGCCCTCACCTATAACAAATCTATAGCTGATAGGACTAGGATTAGTAACATCTTGATCCACTGCTGTCACTCTCTGGACAATAGAACCCTGTTGTAGAAGAAATGGAGAACACATGTGCAAAAAGAACCAAGATAGTATTAAATCGCATCAAGCAAATATGATAGAAACCTCAGTGAATTCCCATTAAAAGTATGTAGATCTATGATTGTTGCACCTGTTTCCAGTACTTGTGTAGGAACTCACTTATCTGTGAATTGAAACGTTACAAAACACTTTCACACTTTTGCTTTTTTGTTTTTTTGTTTTTTGTTTTAAAAAGAGAGCAACCTTCTAAAATGTCAATCATAACAATGAAATGTATCACACAGAACTTTTCATAATGGATTTTTTCACACCACAAAGTAACTGGCTGAAATCTTTTCACTTACCACTTGTTGGGTCTCTGGAATGGAGATGTCATATGGAGTATTTATGAACGTTGGGCCAACGTCCTGAATATCATCCACATCAATAGTTAATGTCCCAAATGCACTCAGGGAAGGGGTGCCAAGATCCTGTCAACCAGAGAAATGAAAGAATAGGTTGACTATATAAGGGACATGGAATAATTTTAAAGTATCACACAAATGTTGATATAAACCAACATCACATGCCCCTCTGGTTATTCAAGGCATTGGCCACCAAGTCATAAACATTTCTCAGACGCTATTGTGTGCAAAGGTGTATATACTAGGTTACCCAAGCTTGTCCAACCTTTTAATGCATTTCTTATTTCTAAAAAGTTTGGATTAATATCCTTTACAGAAGCTGTATAAAATTGTAATGAAAAAAAGTATGTTACTTTAGTCTACAAATGATACTCAAAAATATTTTATCATGCCATCGATCACATTAAACAACAAAATTTAAGCAATTATAAGGCTTCAGAAATGACTCATCTAAACTTAAGTTCATAGTTTTCAAATCTGAATAGAAAACTTATATATACAAAATAAAAGATACATGAATGTTAATTAATCACCAGATGAACTGTCAGTATGATACACAACTGAAACCCACTAATGTCAATTAGTGTACTTACTGACACTCTGATGTTGAGTATGTACTGCTGTGTAGTTTCAAAGTCCAGTTCATGAAATAGGAACACACTTCCTGTAGCTCCATTGATCTCAAAGAGATTACCAGTGTCCTAGCAATGAAGGAATAATGCAGTTATACAAACAGTCACAAGAATTATCACAACTGGTAGAGCAGGCCCACAACTGACTGCTAAGGTATTGTGAGGAATGGCTCATGCTTAGACGGGCACTTGCATGGGCACATGAGGCAGAAGCATGGAGTCAATATGCCCCAAAGTTTTTGGACAAGCTAAATTTTGGCATAATCTGTAAAAATATTTGGGCAAAATCCTTCAAGAATGCCTAGAGATTCAGGCAAAAATAACTTATGTGCCCTCCTCCCATATTAACATACCTAAGGGCATTTGTATGGTTCCCTCATGATGGTAGGGTCACTATAGCACAATGAG
>WURT03354607.1:0-11262 GCA_009936505.3 Holothuria glaberrima | reverse complement strand
AATGTGGGGGTGGGTCCAACATACCTAAGGGCATTTGTATGGTTCCCTCATGATGGTAGGGTCACTATAGCACAATGAGAATGTGGGGGTGGGTCCAACATACCTAAGGGCATTTGTATGGTTCCCTCATGATGGTAGGGTCACTATAGCACAATGTGGGGGTGGGGGTTGCCTTGAAGCATTCAAAACTTTGAAAAGGAAAGCAGAAAATACAAATACATCAATGATCATTATGTTTATACTATGTATACTACAAGTGACTGCTACTGAAGACATACTAACTGTATTTCTGTAATGCTATGCTTTTCTCCAAAATGCAGAAAAAATTTGTCCAAAATTCTCTCACCCCATCACAACCACCTCAATTTTATTTACTGAAAACTTCAATTTGGTATGGAGTTCCAACTTTTGAAGGAACTTGAATAATATATTTTTAAACTCCTTTATTACTATTTGTTTCACTAGCATGATTAACACATTCTTTCTTCACAATTATATATAAATATCCTATATTTACTGCTAACATGACTTTGGTACTTTCCCAGCCTTATTTTGAAATCAGCTAAATTTTTGAAATCTCCTTATGCTTTTTGATGGGAGTATTTCCCATATATTTCACTACATACACATTGAAACCAAGAGTTTCTTTAACTTGCATAAATTCTGCAATTCAGTTACCAAAATATTGTCAAATAATTAAAGAGCATCATAAACAAACTAGTATAATGGTATGCTTATGCAAGGATATCCTGTACCATATTCCATACCTTTCAGTAAACTGATACAGTTCTATTGTGACACTTACCTGGCCACCTGGTGTCAGGGTTACACTTTCAATGCTATAGGTAAGTATTGATCCCTGTACAAGATCTAGGTCAGTGGCATCCACTTGAAATATTTCACCCCTAGGTGTATCCTCTGATAGACGTATTCGGGCTGGAAGGTTAGTCAGGACAGGAGCATTATCATTGACATCCTCAATAAAGACAGTGATAATTTGATCAACCTGTTTAAACAACAAAACAGCAAAAGGAAAGGTGTACACTTAACCTCTGGGTGTGACATGGGGTCACTTTTGATGTACAGCACTGCAGGTTCAACCCTATACATGTGTAATAGTGTCATCTCACCAGAAAAAAGTTGGAGACTCGTAAAGATAAAGACAATAGCCATCACAGCATTAGTAATTTTGCTTTGGATAACATGAATACCACAAAGAACCTAGCACTCTTATCGATATTGAAAGAAGTACGGACTACCTGCTAGTGTGACATCAACATTTTTATTTTTGTCCAGAAAATACATTGCACTTAACATGAAGAGATTTCATTTGTCATGCATATCTGCTTCTTATGTTTTTATTTTGTTTTAACCTTTTAAGGCAACTTCATCTTCATGTCTATCATATTTACTCTCCATAAAAGTAAAAGTTTCTCTCGTTCAGCCCAAAAAGTATGTTTTCCTCTTTTTCAATGTAAAACTGTGGTTTTTATGTATAGCTGTATTATGACCAAGGGATGAAAACTGTTAAAGAGAAATATGATGATATTTATATCATGTACTAACCTCAGCTCCTTGTGAGTCTCTGACTACAACTGTGATGTTAAATGAGTTTCCAATTGTCTGTGAAGGAAGACATTTTAAAAACCTTTCATTAAGTTCTTAATTACCAATTAATCTCTCAACATTTTCTGTAGAAGATTTTACATTTACAAAGCTTTAAGAAAACATCTTCATTTACTCTTTACTGTCAAAATATTAAGACAGCAACTTACACATTTAGTACCACTCCATATGCTATAAACCACCGTCTGCTTATAAAAAACTGAACCAACCGACTGCATGGTCAAGTGGTTAGAGCATCTGACTTGTGGCCGGAAGGTATGGAGTTCGAATCCTGGATGGGTCATACCAAAGACTTTAAAAATGGAACCTACTGCCATTGTGCTTGGTGCTCAGCAAAAGCAATGCAGTAGGGAAAACAAGCCAGTGAGCCACAACTGGAAAAAAGGCTGTGGCCGGCCCGACTGAAACCAATTGGTTAGAAACTGAGCCATAAAACCTCATCTAACTAACTAATTAAAAAGAACTGATCCAATTCAACTAATTTATAGTGGATATAGCAACTTCAAGTCTCTATTAACCTTAAGACTGTATTGACTTGCTTTAAACTTTTGGACAGCTTTAACTATCTTTCTTGTGAAGGTAAACTATTATTACCAGTGCACACAGTTGAACATGTATAGTACTGAAAACTGCTAACAGATTTTCAACACTTGTACTGCAGGACAGATGCATGACTTAAACAGCAGATTACCACATTATCTGCAGTATCCCATTAACCATTTACACTGCTTTGTGATTGCATTACTACTTCCAGTATATTTTGGGATAGATACATCACATGCAACTGATTTTGAAAATGATGCATAAAGTATGGCAGAATGCAGGACAGCATATATGGCATATCTGTCTTTTTCGTCATTCATTTGTAACTCACCTCTCTGTCCAAATTTGTCTGTAAGAAAACTTGTCCACTGGTTAAATCATTCATGAAAAAATATGTTGTGGCTGAGGTGCTTCTAAGATCGTATTCTAGCATGTCCCCATTGGGATCAAAAGCTTGTAGAGTAAATGCCAAATCACCTATAGGAATGAACAGGGCAAACATTGAATTTACATTATCTGATTCCTCACATTAAACTTTGTACAGTACTACACTTGTCCTTCAGAAACTGGATGGTTGATAAAACTGTGAAAGACTTCTGTAATTTCAATATGAATACCATTTTTAACAAAAAACTTACTGCAAGACTACACCTAGTAATTTATCTGAATATATTTTCTATTACAAACGTGGTAAATTTTGTTTAAGCTTTTAAAGCATTTACCTGAAAAGTATAGAGTAACAACATATTTGAAGAGTTTTTGACACTTTTGAAAACTGCATAAGGCTACCATGACAACCCTCTAAATGGTTTCCTCTGGAATAGCTAAAATCTGATAAGAATTTAAGTTTTTGTTTTCATTAATCTGTTTTCATGTGGCAAACAGGAAAAAGTCCTACAAAACAAAGTAATTCACAAACTTGGAAGAAAATTATTTTTGAGACAAAAACAAAAACACAAAACTCATTCACTAAAACTTACAATAACATCCTCCTCTATCCCAAATGTATGTTCTTGTCATCATGTGACACTATGTAACAAGTAAGCAGAGATTGAATTACTAGTGAAACCACAATATTTGAACTGCAAAAATGAATGGAAAATTCCACTGTGAATACCAGATTACTTACTGGGTGCACTGCCTTCACTTATAAATACAACTGGAGGTGAAATAAACTGTGGAGGATCATTGATGGTTTCAATTCCTGTCAGAAAATAAAATAAAAGCTAGATGTTTTTCTTACAATATCAAATTATGTATCTATTTTGAAAGGTCTTGAAGGGTAGTCATTTTATGATGCTAAACAAACACAAATGTGGAAGAAGCCTATGGCTTATGAATTACAACTTAATGTTGGGAGAAGAACCAAATCAAAAATTTAGATAAAATTTGGTTTCTTTTGAAAGGCTAGTTTAAGTGGGATACATGTAGATTGCTCTTGGACGAGAAACCATTTCTTTTGAAAGGTCAGTTCAGTGGGAAAACCGTAGATACCTGTTGGAGAAAAATCCATATTACTTGACCTCATGATGAACTGGTCATGTTAAAGAGTCCACTTGAGTTCCTTCCTCCCCCAATTACACAATCTGATGATAGGCAGAAAATAATAAACCCTGCATAGACATTAAATCCAGCTCCAGGAAACCCTAGCCACAGCATGCAGAGCATACAGTGGGAGTTTTGTTTACAATCCTACCCAATAGTCCATTTAATTCTTTGCAACCTCAGAGGGATAGAACCCTTGGTGTGGTGATAAAAATAGACCTCTGGCAGTGGGGTTGGAAATTTGATATACCTCACTTAGGCAATAGAAAAGTGAGGTTTGAAAATCAACATTTAAGCGTCCTCAATTCAGCATGTAGCCGGGGATCTAACCCCAAACCTCCCGGTTGCTACGCTTCATCACTTCAGATGTCACCACCTATTCACTCAGTCACGGAACTGGTTACTATCCAGTAATAAACCCCAGCTAGCCTCCCATAACATTTTCTGGTCAGGGTCCAGTGTAATACAGAGTTATGACTGGTCTTAAATTTGATATAAGATCTGATGGTCCAACTGAAATCAAACTTAAGATCGATCATGTTCTTAACAAAGCAGGGCCCAGGAATCAGCTATGTCTTGATACAGAAAGGTAATCCAGACATTCTTCATATAGTCAAAGTGAGGGTAGGGAAATTATATCTTTGAATCTCCTTAATCTCTACCCAAAGAATTAAGGAATGTCGCCCATACCTCAGTACATCATAACTACCAAGTATTATTGTAAAGATAAAAAGCAAATGAAAAAAAAAAACATAAAACTGAAATTGCCATCAAGACATTTCATGTTCAGTTTGGTTGGGCTGTTTCCAGGATTTTGAAGCCAGTCAGGCAAGTAATTTTTAATTTTGCTCACTCTGCTTAAGTTTTTTTTTCCTCTCAAGTGTAAATACTCTAACCACAACTGTCTGGACAGCAGAAGCATCCACAGAGTTTGTGTAGCACACACTCTCAATACTTTGTAAACAAAAGTGATTACATGATCAGCAAGCTCAGTCAAGTGCATTAAATTTGTGGTTTTTACAGTGTTAGCCCTGAGGAAACTTGAGTGTGATGAATGAGACAACTGTAACACAATATGATCACATGACACCCGGGGAAATCAACAATTGCCTGGGTGAAAACTGAAAAAAGGCCAAGGGACTTGAAAGCATAATGATAACTTCTGAGGGACAGAATGTTGTAACTATTTATTATAGAGAAGAAAATGCTTACACATCTTTTGAAATGAGACCAGACAACTCTCCCAGAATGCAATTTCCACTAAGAAAATTCCAACTTATGGTAATACCCATGAGAAAAGTTTGGATTGTCCTAGTTAGAAATTATCCAAGGGAAAACTGTGTAAGTGGGAATCGTCAGGTTTGGGGAATTTCGGAGTAAAAATTTCCCAAGGGAGTTGTCCCATACCCTCCAAAATATTATTTGATGGTGTCACTAGTTCCAAAATGTTGTTACAGTGCTAAGAGATTTCAAGACCAATATTTGGTGCCCAGGGAATCAAATAAATACAAAGAAGTAGTATTTAACTGTTTTATCCAAATAAAGAATCAACTTCTTCATTGACCCTTTTCCTACCCCTACCCCACTAAGTCAGTCACCATGTGGTTTTGACCCCTGGATAACAAGATATAGATGACATGAAATTAAAAGTTTATCAACTTACGTCCTTCACAGGTAGGACCAGTGAATCCTTCTAGGCAGGTACATACATAGCTGTTAGGGTCACTCCCCACATTACACACACCTCCATTCTTGCAGGGATCAGATGCACAGGGAACTGTATGATAACAGAGAAGAAACAGAAACACGTTATAACATAGTGAACTGAAGACTGGTATCTGTACAGGTGGAAATTAAAATCCTGGAACACAAGTACATTTGAGTTGCTATTGTTTTTGTTAACTGAAATGCAAAGTAGTACTTTCAATTTAGAAAAAAATCATTAGCTTCCTACTGGTAGTACTGATAGTTTTACACTAAATTTTTCACTATTGCTTATATCAAAGTGAAAAGGTCTCATTGGACTTACCCTAACAATGAGCTACACCACCTCATGTGGGGCAAGAGTTAGAGTTAGATGAGGTTTTACTGCTCAGTTTCTAACCATTTTGTTTAAGTCGAGCCGGACACAGGCTTTTTTCCAGTTGTGGCTCACTGGCTTGTTTTCCTTCCTCCACTGCTTATGCTGAGCACCAAGCACAACGTCATGAAGGTTAGCTAGTTAGTAAGATGAGGTTTAACGGCCCAGTTTCTAACCAATTGGTTCGAGTAGAGCAGGCCACGGCCTTTTTCCAGTTGTGGCTCACTGGCTTGTTTTCCCTTACTCCATTGCTTATGCGTGAAGTGGGGGGTAGGTGGTTCACTATCTGACGCTACCAAGTCGGAGAACTGTTGAATTTTTTAGGGAATAGTACCCGATCATGTAATAACACGATATAAGCAAAAGCTTACAATTCCACTCTTTTTGGAGGAATATTTGTCGTTCTCAAAATGACATTGGGTGGTTTTTTGAAACCAACTAGACCGGTTTCTGTTCCCTCGCTCTATACGGCGGAACGTCATCAGTAGTAGCCTTTAAAACACTGGCTAGGTTCGTCATGAGATTTATAATGCAGCTATAAGCGCATACAATAAAGTGTCGTCGTACCCTCCTGTTTTGTCCGACTTTGCAGTAAAACTTGATTACACAAGTAAATCTTTTAGATTTGGTGTCCTCTCATAGGAAAAAATGGTCGTGAAACACATGAGCGGGATTGATGCGAATGTACGCAAAATAATATCCCAATGCTTTTCAAGCTTGCTTTTAAATGCCTTGTTCTTATAGATATTTGGGTGTGCGTTGCTTTGAGCCTGAGTAGTGTGGCACTTCTTAACCTTTGGGGTTTAATACATGGAGGTGCACCCTTCGTCTGAAGTCAATGCCTTTAATGGCTGACTGAGCTGACTTCCTCCTACTTGTTTAATTCTAAACATTTATCTGTGAATGTAATCCTGTTTCTTTTGCTGCATAATCCGGCGTATTGCTATATTTTGCCTTTACGGAGCCTTTGTGGCTAGTGGTGGATTGTGCAGAATATCGATTGGGTTACTGAAGGGAAACAGTGAGCTACAGGATGTAGACTGTGTTGAATCGTTGCTCAAGAGGCTTTTCCCTTTTTCATGATTTTAAATCTAGGTAAATTTCCTCAGTTGCCGGGCTGACTTCCACAAACAATTTTTAGGAAGAAGAGAATTTTAATATTCAATTTGTGCCAGTAAACTAGAAGTTCATGGGTGGTTCCTTTGTTGAGTAACGGCATACAACAGGCGGAACCCTGTCAGAAGCATTTGCTTATATTATAGCATGGAGTAGCGAATTTTCATATTCGTTTTTGCAGCCTTTTAATGGCATGAGTAATTCGTAGAGTCTTTGCTTCTATCATGTTGTTATGAACTTAAACCCTTTTATCAAGGCAGTTGCTTCGGAGTTCGACAGTTTCCTGTAAAGAGGGTTAAGACGTCTTTAAGGAGTTCTTTCGCTTGCTTCAAAGGTTTGGGCTTTTAAATGGCTACGTATAGCTGAAAATTCCCTCTATAGATTTTGCGAGATCTTTGTTTGCTTTTGGAAGCAACGATCATTCGGCTTATAGTTTAAGCTTTTAATGTAGCAAAAGAGGAGAGATTTCAAAAGTGAGCTTTTATATGCCTGAAAATTCAGTCTTCTTTTTTTGCCAATGATCAGAGATAATGTCCAAGAACGAGCCGCTTTGCCTCTTCGTTGTAGATTTTCTAACCCCGGTCGGTCCTTGCATTATTTCAGAGAGACAGCTTGTTGCCTATTGAATGGCGCAGGCAAGTTCTTCAGCTTATAAACATCTCTTTGGACGTGAAAGAAAAATCCAGAGCTTTTGAATGCTGATTGGACAAATGGTGAAGCCAAAGTAGGCTTGTAAGATCTCGCACACATTTGTGCAAGTTTTACAGTACTTTGCGACTATTTTTAACTGTTCAGAGTCCCGCTTTTGTGGGACGAAAGGATGTACGAGTATTTCCTTTCAGTATACATCAGAGATTCCATTCAGAATTCTCAGTGCATCTAACCTACGTCTCATTTTCCGAAGAAAAGAGAAGCAAAATAAAGTGAAGTGGGGGGTAGGTGGTTCACTATCTGACGCTACCAAGTTTTTAAAGTCTTTGGTGTGACTCGACCTGGGAATCGAACCCGGGCCTCCCTCGTGAGAGGCGGATGCTCTACTGCTAGACCAAACACGCGGTCATGAAGGGAACATAGGTATAGGTTAATTATCATTAGGATTACAGGAATAAGTTAAGGTCTCATTAGAGTTAAGCTGACTATGGGCTATACAATCACACATGGGGAGGAGGGGTATAACTATGTAGGTCAATATTTATTATTTAATTACAGCAACGAGGTAAGGTCTCATCAGAGTTATCCCCACAATGGGTTGTACCATCACACATGAAGGGCATTGCTATGTAGGTCAATATTTATTATTACTTACAGCAACAAGGTAAGGTCTCATCAGTTATCCCCACAATGGGTTGTACCATCACACATGAGGGACATTGCTATGTAGGTCAATATTTATTATTACTTACAGCAATGAGTAAGGTCTCATCAGAGTTATCCCCACAATGGGTTGTACCATCATACATGAGGGACATTGCTATGTAGGTCAATATTTATTTTTTGCTTACAGCAACAAGGTAAGGTCTCATCAGAGTTATCCCCACAATGGGTTGTACCATCACACATGAAGGGCATTGCTATATAGGTCAATATTTATTATTACTTACAGCAACGAGGTAAGGTCTCATAAGAGTTACCCCCACAATGGGTTGTACCATCACACATGAGGGACATTGCTATGTAGGTCAATATTTATTATTACTTACAGCAACGAGGTAAGGTCTCATCAGAGTTATCCCCACAATGGGCTGTACCATCACACATGAGGGACACTGCTATGCAGGTCAATCCATCTTCACAAGCAAACTGGTTGATACGACAGGGTCTAGGACACTCAATCTCATCGGAGAAACCATCTTGGCAGTTAACCACTTGATCGCAACGCTGCAGTTGGCTGATGCACTCTCCACTGTGACATGGGAAATCAACATTGTTGCTGCATGTGGTAGGACTTGGCGTTGATATCATGGCTGCAATGGTAAAGATGCATACACGGCTGTCACTAACACAAACTGTAACAAGTTTTAGGCAACCAATGTATTCATTTTTCTTGCACAATTTTTTAATTCAATACTGTCTGATGATCTTTTACTCCTTAACTTGCCTTCTCATCCCTCTATCCCCACAGAAAAACTAACATTCTCTTTTCCAAAAAGCTTGTGAAAACACTTTGACCAGACTACTACCCCCACCCTTGGACAATTACCATCAGGACAATCCCCACCCCCAACTTCCCACAGGTCAACTGGCCTTTAGATAGTTTCTCCCAGGCAATCCCCACCAAATGCAATTTCACCTCAACAGTTAAAAATGGTCCTACTGTAGATGAGAACTGTTCAGAGGAATTGCAAGAGGTGGGAATTGTATGGCAAGGGGAGATTTCCCCGGGTAACTATCCAGAGGAAATTATCTTGGAGCTAAATAAAACTAGGTACCAAAAGTTCAACACCCATACAATTGGTTGTATGTAGCAAACTGTGCAAAATAGTTTAGTACGAGAATTTTCAAACGTCCTTTCCAAATGGAGTTGTGATAGAAACTTTCATTGGATGAAAACATTTCTTTCAGTAGATTTTTGTTTGTACCTTACAGCAACACTATGCAATAAGAGAAAATGTTAAATTTTGACAAACTTACTGATAAACTGACAGTTGAGACCTCCATATGGGCTAACACAAAGACACTGATAAGTGTTGCCGGTAGCAACACAGGTACCTCCATTCTGACAAGGGTTGGTAGCAACACAAGGCACTGAAACAGTGAGAACCAATGAATATTTATTGTAAGGCTTAAATCTATGTCCACTGGCTCAAGCTGACTAAGATATTAGTTAACAGGAACAAATAAAATTTAAAATAGCAATAGTACTTATGTTTTTCCATTCTAACATAGGTTGATAGTAATCATCCAAATATGTATCACCTGTAAATCTCAAATCTGTGTGCTGTGTCTATCAGCTCTGGATGATAAGCCGGCTTCCTACATATACATTGCAAGGTGAATAAATTTCTGACTTTTCCCTAGTTAAAAACTCCATAATAGCCGGATACAAAGATCTAAGATAAATTATGCATTACAGCAATGTGCTAAGACCAGACTGCCACACTTGGCACTATAACTTCTGGCCCAACATTAGTTTGATAAGCATGAATACCCGCAGGCACCATCTTTCTATCTATGGGTAAATCTATTCCTGGTTAAAGGGCTAAAATTCTACATACAGAAAGCTGACATTTCTATCCTTAAGACTCTTCCCCCAGCAAAATGATCAATGCACCCAGCAAAATCCTACAATGTACAAGCATTTGAGAAAAGTTATACAGTCTTTACAAAAATTGCAATTCTTTTCATTGCATTCTGTTAAATTTTTTCAAAGCTCCATGACTTTTCTGAGCCTGGAAAGAAACCATATAGTTCAAGTACTTTTCCAGGCTACAGGAATCCTGAGTAAGCTCAGGGGGCACAAATTAACTTATGGCACATGTTTCTCTAATCTGAAGTGGGTTGGTAGAAAGCCTTTAATACATTAATAATTAAGGCTTAGACCAGGAGTCAGTCCAAATCCACAGTTTAGCTCCTGGTCTGATAGATTTTGAAAGAAATTGTCCATGTCAAATTTCCATGACTAGGATACTTTTTATTAAGTCATTCAAACTGCAAATTATACATTATGTTTGGCATGATGAAAATGCATCACCAAGAATAACTTGATTTAGTTACATGCATACATACATGTATGTGAAATGAGTTCATGAGTTACATCAGTGTGCACAACTCGGGGACATTTGATGTGCACAAATCATAGAAGATGCAATTATCACTAATTTCATACATTATCCTCATTTTTAGATTCAATAAAGTAAGGAATATAACAGGTACTTAGAATTTTCCAGGTCCTGTAGTAATTTTACAAAAAACCAGAGGCTACATGTCATGAATCGTGGGGAAAAATTGCCTGGGACCTGCTTAATGTAAGGCTTTGTTGGTAGTATTAATTATGTTAACAGAGAGTAACTGGAAAAGACAAGTGTAAATTACAGTATGTACTGAAATAAACACAAGGTTAACAAAAGAGGAGTGAAAGGTTTGAAAAAAAATGACATTTATTAAACTATTAAACAGGCTCATGGAAATGCAACTGCTGTCTTACTATCAGTCTATTTGGGTAACTGAATTACTGAGGCAAAAACAAAAATAAATTTGAATATGCTTTGTTAGGTATTTCCAGATATACAGTACAATTTTTATACAGATTACAATACTTTAAGAGTAGTGTGGCATATTGTCATGTAGTATAGTAAGCTTTTCATTACTAAGAGGGACGCCATCTTGTTGTTTACAAGTTCACTTCCTTCCTA
>WURT03354496.1:0-23879 GCA_009936505.3 Holothuria glaberrima | reverse complement strand
AGTTTGAGCTTCAAAGAAGTTTCCCTTCTTGAGATATCGCGTGCACAAGCAAAGTGTCACAAACACACACACATACATACATACACACGCCATCATGACCGCATAGGTTTCTCTTTCATCGAAACCAAAAACAAACTCGCTTCTTTCCCATGTAAAATCATGTGACACGTACCACCCATTTCAAAATCTTTCCCTGTATATTCTGCATGAGAAGATAAGTTGGTTAAGTAATCCGCGGTAAATCTTGGAAATTTACCCAACCATCTTACCAGCACCTCTTTCTGCCCTGTGAAAAGATTTTTCGTCTCTCACTTTTACTCTACCATTATAGGAATGATATATGAAGTACCATTCAAGAATTTTTCTGGAGGTTTGGAAGTTACTTACTCTGGGTAATATCTGTTCAATATGGAATTGAAGGTTGTACCCATACCACTCCAAAAGGTACACTTGAAAAGTTCAGTCTAATGGCATATTCTCTTCATCTGAACACAACATGGAAAGACAGTTAACAACCCTTAATCTGTGGCATACTTCCATGATAAAAAAAAAGAAAGAAAGAAAGAAAAAAACTAACATGGCATATCACTGACAAATACCAAACTTTCATGTGTTCATATCATAAATTTTCAATGAACAAAATGCTTTGAAATGGTGGCGGAGTGGGAAAGGGTTAGGTGGTGAGATGATTATAACTACATACTGTAAGGGTACAGACAAGTAAAGTGTACCTAAAGTCTAAAACAAGAATATGTTACACAAGGTGGTATATAACCATCTTTGATGTACCTGCCATGTCCATAGTTTACACAGATATATAATATATTAAATTCTTCATTTCATTTGAAAAAGTCAATTCCACAGTAATTTGTAATGTCATTTTTTATTCTCAAATTACTTTGTTTCTGATATGAAAATGCCACAACCTTTGAAAATGATCAATTCCTTGCAAAGCATTTTGTGAGAAGACAGCTACTACAATTTAAATACTTCGATCTCATTTGGAATCACCATGAAAGACAGTGCTCAAAGAAGTAATCTGGTTACATCACAAATTTTTTGCAATTTACCATATCTATTTAAGCAAATTGCAATGTTTTTACACTTCAGAACAGATATATACTACATTATCTTGTGAGGATGGGAGTTGTGTTAGAAGTTTCATTTTTCAACCATTGTAACAATTGTAACTTTGTACAACAACATTGTAACTTCCAGACTTTTAGTTCCATTTTAACCTATTCAAACATATTTCTTAATTTTTTATCACAATAATCTTGAGATTGTGAGGGAGACAGTAGACTGCTAGGCAGTCCACAAGCTATTACATTCAATAGTATGAATAATGACAGAAACAGAAACGACATGGCACATACCGTGTTTACATTTTATTAAAATGGCACAGTGATAAAACATATTTTTTCATATCTAACTCATTCAATCTCACCAAAAACTCTAGCAATATAGTAGCTTGACTTCCTCAAAATATTTTACATTACAAGAGCTATGAAGTGAAATCACTTTTGAAGTTTTAGCCAACAAATAATTCATAAGCTGCTAAGAAGAAAACTTCAGTCAGTGAGAATACCATTTCCCAGGTATACAGTTACAGAGCTACCAAATACTGATTTATCTATCATTCTTTCATGTCATTCACAGTTACGTTGAAGGGTTCGGCATAATTTTCTTCACCACAAATATAAGTATGTTGAGGCAATACTCTCACTTGGATTGTACATATGTACCTAAAGGATACTTCCACTTAGTATAAGAGCTGCAGTCATGAAAGCCTATTTTACAATTACATCATTTTCAATTCTCTTTTGAGATGTAAAAAGGCTCTACAAATGAAGATCTCAAAGGAAACAGTAACTTGGTATATTAATTATTGCAATCAATTCCAAATTATATTCACTGAACTATCAAGCACCAGCAAAAGACAATCTTTAAGAGGATGTTGCAACTTGTGCCTCGATTAACCTATGCTTTGCACAGATTTTGAGTATGCTATAACAGGAATATGAGTCTGACCAGGCAATTTAAATCAACTTCCTAGTTTGTACATTTCTGTACACAGGAATGACATATGGGCAAGAAGAATCTCACTTCAGAGGAGTATCAGACCTGTAGGGACAATCACAATTCATATCATGACTCTCACCCCAGGGGGATTACGGCAGCCATGGATACCCCAGTTATTTTTCAAGACAAGTGGACAAAGAAGGGCACTGACATGTTGAAATAGTAAAATTGGCTAAATTATTTCGGCTTTAAACACATCAGATTCTTTTGTGATGACTTTTTGCACTTTATTCATGTCATTCAGCAGTAATGGTTGTCTGGGTACAAATTCTATTTATCTTTCATAAGGGTTATTTTAAATGTTTTGGAATAAAAATCCCTAAAAACTTTACAGGGACTATTTTGAGCTCCACATAGGATATTTCTACCAGTGTTGAATGATTCATGACTCGAGTCACTAATTTTCAAAAGAGAAATTACTCGAGCAATTGCATCATAATTTTCCTCATAGAAATAATACAATGACTAGAGTCACTGACTCGACTCAAGTCACACTGAAAGTAGTAAATGACTCGACTCGACTGAAAAATTGAGTGATTCATTACAACTGTGATTTTTACCTCTTTTGTGTGAAAATATTAAGGAGGAGGAGGGTGATATTTGTAACATTTGCCTTCCTCTGGGGTCATTTTGGATATGATAGAGTCGAATTACCCATCACTCCAGTATGTTTAGCATGCTGATGGTTGCCCCACTTTAATGACTTTATTTATGACAGCCCTGTTTCATGGTGTTATTAAACACAATTAAAGGGGGTCAGGTGGTCTCATATTTCCATCATATATCCTATCATTTCTAGAACAAACTGCAACTGCGTTTGTGGAATGTGAACCATACTTGGTGTTGATCATGTGTCCATTCTTCAGTCTGAACATGATCCAAATCTCACTAATATTGCCTCCTACTTAGGAATAGCAACTCTGCTCCTTTACGTTTATCCTTGTCCTGATATACCGCTTGTGTAAGCATAACACACAGACAAAAACAGACACAATGGCAACTAAGACAAACCCTTTTATTTGAAAGGCATATGCAGTCAACTAACTTTATTTTCAAACTTAAGTTAATCCTCAACTTATTTCTCTTGCATGTATCTCTTATGACATTTCATAACATATCTGTTGCAAAGTTACCCTAAAAAGCTACCATTCACAAATTTACCACACAATCCAGTGACAAAGATAGTAAGACATTGTCACATGATTCAAGGAACCAGTCTAGTACCATCATATAGGTTGTTGATAATTTAAATTAAGCTGACTATGTTTGCCTTTTATATACCAACTTGCTCCCTATGAGATCATATCCAAACTGAATTCAGAACTTGTTCCTAGGCTCAACTAGAAGCCTTATCTCTCCCTGACAGCTGAAATATTGAGAGTTACGAAGCCAGCCACGTTGGTACAGTATAGTTACAAGATATCAACCTAATACCCTAGGTTGAGGTGTCCATCATCACTGGTTATCTCTTCCACCATGTACCTCTATAGTAAAATATTGAAGGTCTGAATGAAGTTACATTCCACAGATGCTGTGCAGGCGTCTCCATGGCACATCAATGTTTCCATTTTCCAAGACCACCAATCTAGGACATGATCTCTCCATCTTGAGATACCAAATAAGATGTTTTGAGTCACAAACAACAGGTGAGGAGTATCATCAGAAATGCTCTACAATCCTCACTCAACACCAACCAGATATGGCAGATATTTATCACTCCTCTTACCACCAATTCATTCCTGGATAGCACTTGATTTGACAAAGACCTCCCATTTGCTAAAGTTTTGAAACACGTTCTACACATGCAGAAAAATGCCTTTGGCTATGAAGGGGGCACAAATACACCACGATAGCAAACAAGAACAGATGACCTCTAAAGTCACTTGATCACAGCAAAAGTTGTAAAGCCTGAAAAGGGGTATGTCAGGTTATTTTAAATTGTCTGTGCAGGCATAAAACTAGCGGATTAGGTTCAAATAATTAAACTTTGGTGTATCTGGTAAATGAGACGTGTAGAGTTGTAACTAATTATAGATCTTGAAGTTCAATCACCTGTCATATGGTGAGGAGTATTTTCAAAAACACTTTACCATCCACATGCAACACCAGCCAGATATGACAGCTACATATCATTCCTCTTGTGACCAATATATTCTTGGATAGCATTTGATTTGACAAAGACCTCCCATTAAATACTTCATCTCTTGTTTTTACTCTTCTGCTTTCCAGACTCCCGTTTCCTCTTGTTCATGGGATTACGAGGATCGTAGATGTCATAGGTATCTGCGGTGATAACATTAGCATCCTTCACGAGACTTGATTTTGTATCAAAGTGTAGCTTGTGAGCCAGCCTGACAAAGAGAAGAACAAACCATGTGATGTCATCTACCCAAAGAACAAGGGAAGAACATTCCAAGTTATACAGCTTTTTAACCCATTGAACCCTAGATAATTTGCACAGTCTGTGATTCCCAACCAGAATTTTCACTTTGATGCCTCAACCTGTTTATGGGTTCTTTTGATCTTTCATATCATCCCCACTGTGCCTTGTTACAGGCCATAATCCAAGGCATAATATTAAGGCCTATTTACATGATGCAATTTTTGCTTGTGTCTGTTGCATGAGTCTAAAACGCACCATGTAAACTGTACATGACTCTTGCGATGTCCCAGGCACCAAGACGCATTTTCTAATTCCATGCGACATCGCAAGCAAGACGCAACTATGACCAATCAGGTAGGTGAGAATAAACCATGTGCCCAGTGCAGAGTAGTTAACACCGAACAGCACTGCAAGGAAGAACATGAACAGTTTCATCATGGCGTTCTGTGCCTTTTAAGACTCATGGGACAGATGCAAACAAAAATCACATCATGTAAATAGGCCCCTTTAGACATATATGTCTGTCGTTAAGATTAGCAGAACTGCTAACTATACTATTGCCACATCCCTAAAAACTTTCATGTCTTCTAAATTTATCCTCAAAATCAACCTCTTGTCCATTATCTGACAAACTGATATCTTATTGCACATCATTTACTATTAACAGAGAAAGACTGTCTGCAAACTATACCAATATCTTGCCATTTTCTTTTGTCAAAGTTTTAAAGCAAGTTACAACAGCAGTAAAACGGCCTTTGGCTATGAAGGGTGTACAAATGCACAATGATCATGGGCAAAGGTTTTCAGCCTGGAAAACTTGCCTATCAGGGGCAGTGTAGAGTTGTATCTGATCTCAGGTCTTGAAGTTAAGTTTTAAGTTTGATTTCAATAGGATGTTTGCATTATATATCAAACGTAAAGATCGATCCTAGCTCTTTATGAAACAGGGCCCTGATGACCTCAAATTTTGGTAATGCCTGGTCATATCCCCCAACAAATCAATCCAAAACTATGGTACTGCAAGTATTTCAATCGGTAACTAAGTCAGTATTTTCTTTGATTGTGCACATAAAAGTACGCTTTGTTTGTGCACATTGACCCCAGCTTATGAGCTCATATGATTTCAAGATACACATGTAGTAACCTATAAAACCAGGGTAATTCTGGAGCCTTGGCTGTGAATTGCAAACTTAAGATTGGATTGGTCCTAAGTCCAAGGCCCCTTAATGTAAGGTTTAGGTAAGAGTGATAACTTGGAAGACTATGGCCACTCATATAGTATAAAAACTGATGGGTCCAGATGTCCACTTAGTGTCACAAAGCACACGGTAACTACATACACTGTATGCGGTGAAACCTTTTCCAATAGCATGAATGGATTTTCATGACTTCAATCAATTCTGTGACACAGGTATTCTATTGAAAAATATGCATGTCTTATAAATTTTATGACAATTGACAAGTCTATTTCACAAACTATCTAAAGGATACTCTACACACATATTATTTGCTACTTTACATGTTAAAATGAAACTAAATCTAAGCATTCTAGTGTAATTTTAATTTAAATCTTTTTTTTTCTTTAAAGATTTCAACAGATATCAGCAACCAAAGTCATCGCATACTGCAACCAAAGAAATTTGAACAAGCAGGCCTGTGGTATTTCATAGCATAACCATTCTTCCAATTATGTTAAAGTACATATAGCTATATGGTTAAAGGTGCGTATATACATGTAGGTACATTGTTACATTATGTGCAGGTACATTTTTATCTTTACAAATGGTTTTTCTATATTTCGTAAAAAGTGCAAGCAAAGCATATCAGCAAAAGGCCTTTCTGTGCTCTGGTCACATGATGGCAAAGTCACTTTGAATTCACAATCCCAGCAAAATTTTCTTTGGTTAACCAAAAACTGGGAGCAGGGGGGGGGGAGAAAAGGTAAGTGCATTCCCTCTCCTTTACCAAACTTTTGACTCCCTTCCTTGTCAATGGTGAGTGTGGTTTTATGTACCTGCAGTGCTGCATTTATAAATTGTGCTTAACCTGAAGAAACATGTCCACATGAGTCATCTTACAATCAACTGATATTTATCTTGACTCAATTTCTTTCCAGATTCAACAAAACACTGCTTACCAGTCATCTCCTGCAACATCATTATCATTGTCATCATCTTCTCCCTTCTTTCCATCCTCCTTGGATGTTGCATCATCCTCTCTTTGCTTCATCTCCTTGTCATCAGAATCATCAATTTTACTAGATGCTTCCTGAAGTTTGTTATGAAACTTGGCCAGGAGTTTTAGTGTCTGCAACAGAAGACAAAAGTTCACTTGATTATCAAAGGGTTTTTAATTAAAGGTGGAGACAGGTACAAGAAACTATGATGTACAGTTATTAAACAGTTTCACTGAGTTGATATTGATAATTTTGTGACAAGTTTGAAGGAAATTATTGCATGACAATGCTGCTAATTAGCCTCATTAGCCATTTATCACTTCCTACAGTTACCAAAAACGTGAAAAATTGTAGTTTTTATTGGCTTAGGAGCTTGTAGTTCGCGTTTTTGATAGACTAGCCTCTCTGGATATATGTATTTACAGTTGATCACAACCGTTGTTTGTAAAAGGAGTTGAAAGCCAGTCAATCAACTTGGTATAAGCTTTACTCATTGGTTATATTTGACAGGGGTTACAGATGATTAATACCTAATGGTAAAAAGTGTCTCGTCACAAATTTGTAAAATTATGATTTTAATCATTAATTACCCCATCATTGCTGTTTTAGTTGTGTGTTAGAGGTGCAGAATCTCTTAGTTTGACCATTTACCATCAAGATGTGAGTAAAACTCTTTGTAGGTATGAAGAACACTCGTACTTTTGCATCATTAAAATGTCAACTTAAACTTTTCTTACTGTCTAAATATAAATAATTTAACACATCTAGTTTATTATGTTATTTATATCTGAAATTCTATTTTTTTTTTGTTAATAATGTACTGTTATTGTAATGTTCAATAGGGGTCCATAGGCTCCTCTGAGCTTCTTTGGCTACCCCTTAGCCACATATATTAGTCTTCAAGTCCCATATTTTTACTAGTGCCGGGACCGGTTAGTGAATTTTGAAAATGAATACTCCCAAATTTTTTGCGAATAGTTAACAAATACTTGCAATAATGGTAAATGCCAAAAATTTCTTGGAACTAATCATAGTAGGACTGCAAGTGAAACATGTTTCACGAAACTAGTTGTAGCGTCATGGCGAGCGTAACATGCTAACCAGCCAATCACAACTCGCAACACAGTCAATACAAATTTTGTGTGTATTCTCGCAAGTAGTCAAGTCAATGGAAGTCCCCATTGAGTTTGTGTTACCATCACAAGCACAGCTGGTGTTAGATCTGGGCATCTTTTCATCCCGTCTTGTGGTCGGTGCCTGCAGCAGTTTATATCTTTGAGATACCCCAAATTCTTCGATAGGTAACTTTTAATAACAGTTTGTTTGTGTAAAATAACAATTGGTTGATTAGGGTGATCTTGAGATATCACATTTACAAGATATCCGAGGGAGTAGATTGAAAGGCTTCTTTATGAGTATTCGCATGATCAATTTTCATAACCGATTTTCCTCAACTGCGTACAGTTTGCAATTACTTGCTATTCCCTTTCAGCACTAATTTTTACCTTGTTTCAGCACATTTGCACCTTTCATGTAAATACTGATAAAGTATTCTTTTGACTGGCTGAAAATTGATTTGTAAAACTGTCATGCATATGTAAATTGATGTTTGAATTGTTATTGTTAAAATAAATTCAAGAAAACCAAAAAAAAAAAAACTCAACAGGTGTAACAAAAAATCATCCAATGAGAGAAATCATCTCATCTCATACTTTATCAGATAAAAGACAGAATTTTCTACGAGATGAAGGCTGTCAGGTAAAAGGAGATGACAAGGCTATTGTGTAATATTGAGCGGTGTGCCTTACTTTTTGATCACATGTTACAAAGTAAACAATTGAGGGCAATAAATATGGACACTAACACTATCTTGAGAGGCATAACTAGTGTAAGACCTATCAGTTAATAAAAGCCTACACATCATAAAACATATATCCTTATTTAAGTCCTAGGATTCCCAGCATTTTATGGGAACAAAATTCCCTGACTTTTCCCTGATGGAAGTTAAAAATTCAAGGATTATCCTTTTGACCTATTTCCTACTTTAAACATCTTCAATAAACAGTAATTGCCGGCTCTAGGACATAAACATGTATAAGCCTGTATTTATGTAATTTTAAAATGATGGCCTCCCTTCTCCCCTCACAGCCATACTTTCCTAACCTTTTTATTGATTTTTATTTTTTGTTTTTGCAACAATAATTGAAACATTTTGTCAACAGTAATTTTTTGTTTGGTATGGATACAAGCTGAGAAAGTCTGACCAAACAAAATTCCCTGCTTTTTCCCTGATGTGAGAAACTTTTCTAAAATTCCCTAACTTTTCCCTGACTGGAAAATGAGGAAGTAATTTTCCAGGTTTTCCCTGATTTCCAGGTAAGCTGGAAACCCTGCTTAAGGGCCTATGTAGTCACCACAAGCTTACTTCAAAATATTGACTGTGCCTTTTAAACATCCTTTTGCTTCATCCACAACCCCTTGCTTCTCCAGGAAATAATTTATTTGGTATTGCAGCACAATTTGCAGTTTGTAAAGCTGATCAAATTGTTACATACATGCAAAATTTTGTAGCAATTTCTTTGTGAATGAACTCTACTGTTTTCATTCATGTGCACACTAAGTTATTGGATGCCCTCCAAAAATGAAATTCAAAAACTTTGTGACTACACAAATCCATTTGATGGAGGAGGAGGGGTTAGAAAATCCTTGTCTTTTAAAGACACATGTCTCGTTAATTTATACCCTTAAGGTAGAAAGATCTCTACGTCTCAAATTGTTTCTTTACAACCTGCAAGCTGCTCTGTACACAATTACACCCACTACAATATTTCAAATCTGAAATGTAGCTGATAATAGATATTTCAAGGTTTGATGGAATTTCCAATCCAATCTATCAGTTGTAACAATTAAGATTCTACGCATGTTGCATTTCTCTTCAAGCCTCCCCGAATCTGTTGCTGAGAGATGCAATTGACTGTATTTGTTTCTTGGATTCACTTGCTAGGCAACCCCTCAGTGAATATAAATACATATTTACTGTCTCTTTATACCTGGTTTCCTTCTTCACGTCAAGACTAACAGGAAATCACACACTGTGATTGGTGGTTGCCATGGAGACAGAGCTCACATGCAAGATTTGAAAAGAAGGAGCTAAAACATTTAACCAAGATGGTTCTACAACCTCCTTGATTTAACAAACTGACTTCCAAGAGGGATGAACAACTTTGATGAAAAGTGCTATGTGTAATAATTGTGATGCTGCAATGCTATGTGTTCAAGGTCAAAGAAGGCCAAAAGAGTCAAGTATTTTCTGTTCTGAAGCTTTGAATCTTTTAAAGGAACTTGAGTAACCTTTGACTTCATCATATATGGAAATGGAAGAAAGGTACTGTGTTTTGAGTGGTATGCATCAAGACAAATTCCAGTCACTTCTATTAACAGATATTTGCATATTTTTAAGAAAACATTGCCACTAGTGAACAATTTTATGAGATTTGCTTACATTTCTACATTGATGGGATAAATTTCACAGTTTGGTGCAACTCAGTCATAGTAAAAATATCTGTTCTGCTACCCAGCTCTAGTCACTGACCCTCCCTCCCCCCACCCTCCTACACACTATTTTCCCCATACCTTGTGTGTTGGATCGACCATTGATATTATCCATCCTCCTTTTACATTAACACCACCCTTTTGCCTGCAAGAGCCATTTTACCAACTGATTATTGCCTGATTACACCCACACATTTTCATCATTGCTTCATATTATAATCGAAGACCATGCAAGAATGTTCAAACAATTGCAATGACTCAGATCTGGGTCAAAACTCATGCTTTATACAGCAAACACTTTTGTGTTAAGTGTGAAAGCAAGAAGCATACAGCAACTAAAACAATTAAGGAAGTGCTTTGAAGGAAAACACTCTTTCATACTTATTGACCACAAGCCTTGCAAGGGACTAACTAAAAGTAAGTCCTTCTATGGTGAAAGTTATATCATGCTAAGGGACCACAAGTGTAAGAAAAGCTTGCAAGGGGCTAACAAATTACAGCTTCAAGTTGGGTAGATTCCAATCAGAAAATTTTAATTCAAATTTGGAAATCTTTTCAATTTAGAAAGACAATTCACATGGGGAAAACCATAGATCACTCTTGAATAAAAAACCTCACCTTACTTTTGGTCTCTGCTAGGGTTCAAGTTCCCATCCTCCTGATTGCTAAACTCATGGTTCTTTATGCCACTGCCTTTATCTACTTATTGATGGCATCAGTTTGACAACAGTCAACCATCATATAAACCTTTAATTAACAAATGGGGTGGAGCAGTGAGTACAGCACACGAAAGACCTGAATGAGCTAAGTCATTTTAACTGATCACAATTTCATGATACGATTGAATGTAAAATTGAATACCTTTCCTTTCTGAGTCCATAAGGTGTTAATTTACATTGGATTGTCTGTAACATACATAAGGCACATGATTGTCTGCTTTGAAATGAAAATAACTTTAAAAATTTAACTGAATCTGACTAGCTTTACTTGCCAGACTTACAGAACTGAGGGCTGATCTCATATAAGGATGCATTCCTAATTGATATTAATTTATTAACTGTTTCAGGAAGTTATAAATTAAGCTGGGAGCACCTTTTATAATAAGTTCAACATCTCAGCAAATCCTTTTGTCAATGATGCCATCTAAGTGGTTTAATCTATCTTTCAAGGACAAGGAATACAACAATCTCACCAGATGGTTTCTGTAAATTCAAATGACTTTAAGGGAATCTCCAACAGGATATGCAATTAGTCAGGTAACAAATATTTCTTTCTTCTTTCAGTTTGTGACTCATACCATGTAAATTACAAACAATACCAAACAAAAATTGCCTTTCCATATTAAACTGATATCTGATCAGGTTGAGACTTAACCATTTAAAATACCAATTGTTTAAAAAGTTAAATTTCAAGGAACTTCACAAATACTGACAACATTTAGCATTATCACAAGTCTTCCTGTTTTTTTTTTTTTTAACCAGAAAGCCAAAAGGCTTAGTGATTCCTTGCCTTTGTAAAATATGTTTTGTGAACTGTGGTTTAGAAATTGACAAGAGCCAAACAGACAATACATTCACTCACGATGTGAACTACTTTTTGTTCTGAGAAATTATTTTATTCCTTTGTACTGAAATCTTGTTTAGAATTTTTCTTGATACTGTGAGATCCCTGGAAGAATTGAGCCTACATGCCAACTCAGCCCCATGCCAACTCGCCTTATACCAACTTGCCCCCATGACAACTTGGCCCCATGCCAACTCGCCCTATACCAACTCGCCCCTATGACAACTCAGCACCATGCCAACTCACCTCCATGCCAACTCGTCCCCATGCCAATTCACCCTAAACCAACTCGCCCCTATGACAACTCAGCAGCATGCCAACTCGCCCCATGCCAACTCCCCCCTATGAAAACTCAGCACCATGCCAACTCGCCCTATACCAACTCCCCCCTATGACAACTCAGCACCATGCCAACTCGCCCCATGAGAGCTCGGCCCCGTGACAACTCGCCATATACCAACTCGCCCCCATGCCCAACTCGGCCCTATGCCAAGATATACTGTTTACATTTTACAAGGTTTTCGGATTTTGACCCCTGGTGGCCTCAAATGACCTTTGACCTCCACCAAAAACAACAGGGTTCCTCTGCTCAACATGACAAATCTATGTACCACATACGAAAAGTATCCGTCATTCCTATCTTGAGATATCTTGTTTACAAGCCATTTACAAGGTTTTTTGACTTTTGACCTCCGGTGACCTCAAAAGACCTTTGACCTCCACCAAAAACGATAAAGTTCTTCTCCTCAACATGACAAATCTATATACGAAATATGAAAAGTGTCGGTCATTGCTACCTCAAGATATCAAGTTTACAAGGTTTTCGGCTTTTGACCTCTGGTGACCTCAAATGACCTTTGACCTCTGCCAAAAACAATAAGCTTTTTCCTCTCAACATGACAAATCTACATACCAAACATGAAAAGTGTCAGTCATTCCTATCTCCAGATATCGCGTTTACAAGGTTTTCGGCTTTTGACCTCTGGTGACCTCAAATGACCTTTGACCTCTGCCAAAAACAATAAGGTTTTTCCTCTCAACATGACAAATCTACATACCAAACATGAAAAGTGTCAGTCATTCCTATCTCGAGATATCGCGTTTACAAGATTTTCGGACTTTGACCTCTGGTGACCTCGAATGATCTTTGATATCTCCCAAAAACTGTAGGGTTCTTCCTCTCAACATGACAAATCTACATACCAAATATGAAAAGTGTCGGTCATTCTTATCTCGAGATATCGCGATTACAAGCTAAGTGTCATAAACACACATACACAGACACGCATACACACACACACATACGCACATTCAATGCCTTATGGGTACCAGGAAAGGACCCGGTAGGGAATGCAAGGGAATTGCAAAGCAGCGAAGCTGTCCACGAAGTATTCGAGGTTTGCTACATGCTTGGGGGCGGGCCGCGCTGCAAGGCAGGCACGTTCAGCCGCGCGTGACTTCTCATTGCAGTTGCCGAATTTTCGGGTAGCTACTCCAGTTGCGAGCTCCGCGTGAGCTAGGAAAGACGAGAGCGGACTATCGCGGTACCCGCTAAGGTCATGTTTGTGAGTGCACACATACATGCTGCAACCCCGCACACAGCTTAGGAGCACACATACGCACATTCAATGCCTTACGGGGTACCAGGAAAGGATCCGGTAGGGAATGCAAGGGAATTGCAAAGCAACGAAGCTGCCTACGAAGTATTCGAGGTTTGCTACATGCTTGGGGGCAGGCCGCGCTGCAAGGCAGGCACGTGCAGCCGCACGTGACTTCCCATTGCAGTGGCCGAATTTTCGCGTAGCTACTCCAGTTTTGAGCTCTGCGTGAGCTAGGAAAGACGTGTGAGAGCGGAGCTCGAGCCAACTGTCGTGGTACCCGCTAAGGCCATGTTTGTGAGTGCACACACACACACACAAAATCACCATCGCATAGATTCCTTCGGCCTTCGGCAAGGAATCAAAAAGCAAGAAAATAGAAAAGTTGTGAGATACCCCCACCAAAAAAAATCACAAAATCTCTGATACAAAAGTAGCATTTGGTTTATTACAGTCATTTATTTGTCAGTATAAAAAAGCTGTTACAGGGCCTGCAAACCTCTTTTTAACAAACCAAGTATTTACCAACAAGTGGGAGCATTTTTGTCAAAGACTCTAGGTAAGGTTCTTTCACTTAAAGTGGGTATGACACAGCCAAATTAACTTTTGTGTATTGCAAGATTGGTTACAGTATTGTAACAATATCATTTCACACACAGTTAAAAGTGGTGAAATTTGACATAAACAGAATTTGAAGGAAAACGTCCAAAAATCCTGTTTCGAAAAATGCAACAACTGGTCACGTGATCATATAACGTCATTGGCGGCAGAAAGGAATCTGTCAAAAATCAAAACAATGTAACACGAGCAGACGATCAGTGCTAAGTCCTGCAGTACCAGTGTTTGTACAGGCCGGACTGCCTGTATACTTTCTCTAACGTGGAGCTTTGCCTGTGTATGTGTATATAGAACCAAAGGCAGTTTCAGCATTATTTAGTGCATACATAATACCTAAACGTGTAAATACATATGAATGCACATCACGTTACAGAACTGCCTGTGGCCCTGTGCATAGAACTGCTACTACTTAGCCACAACGTACGTACGCCGTATCGCGTCTCATAATCTTACAGAAGTAAATTCTGTACGTCTGGCGTTTCACTGTTTTGCTGTAGCCTAGATTTTGTTGTTCAAGGAGACACACGAAGGTAGGAGCCCACATTTGTTAAAGTGAAAAACGTCTATGTTGGACGACGAAAGCCTCCATTCGTAGGCCTAATAGTCGAACAAGGCATCGTATGCGTAGTGAAGCCTGTTGCTAAAGCACCATAATGTTTCATTACCGTAGTGTTACATCAACGCTGTATGCTAAGTAATGTCTGAAACGTACAGTAGTAGGGATTACACAGTCATTGTGTACGCGAGTAAGCAAAGTAGGCAACTAAGTATCTCTTACCTTCGCTTTGCAGCTCTGAAAGTAGAAATCTCTGGTATAGGAGACAAGACTCCATTTTTTAGTGCCAACTTTTCCATAATTGCGAACTAAAGGTAAAATAGTGTTGCTTCAGTAACAAAAGTACTGCTGTCCCATAACTCTTCAGGAAATGCGAGGGAGAATATACCTTCTCTTAAGTTACAAACACCCTAAAATGTTGTCCCCATTTTGTGCCCACTTGATGCATAGGCCTACAGCGCTTCGACTGAACGTCAGAGACTAAACCATTTTGGACCTAACTCTTGTTTTCAAATTGGCCAAATTTTCGTCGGTTAAATTTTATAAAAGAATAATAAAAAAAACAAACGTGATGTATCATCATATTAGTGCAAAGTATTAACATTTGGATAAATATTTATTATTCTTTGAAGTAATTGGCAAATTAAATGAGATTATAGATAGCCTGTATTTCGGGATGTTTACGTCTTTATGTGGGAACACAGGCTGCACTTTCACTAAGTGCACTGGTTCGGGGCAGTGCGCAACAATGGGGGAGCTAGCTAGAGGCGTTGCTAAGCCTGCCTCCAATGACGTCATTTTTGTGAGATGCGCTAACAGTATTTTTTTGGCTTTCTGGTGTCAGATGGGCAGCACGTGGCCTGTATTTGAGAATTCATATGGCCGTTTTCTAGTATATGTGAGGTTCTTTTCGTCTGGAAATCATTCCTATCGTTACAAGCTGTATCAAAAGATTATTTATAGAAAATTTAATTTTGGCCATGTCATACCCTCTTTAATGAATTTTACTCTTACACCTTTTACAAGCCAGGCATTTAGCTAGCCATTCATCTAACCAACTTTGAGTGGGGCAAATATTAATGAAGGCAGCCAATTTAAGCCGGACAGCCAAAAAATTGTTAGGCATATAGTGTAGCTTCCCAAATTGAGTGTTAAGTCTGAAATGTTCAGCTTAAAGGGAGAAGGCAGTCGCCCCAAGTTTATTTTCAAAAAATTGCTAAATCTTACAGATCTCCTCTAATTTCTCTCACAAATATTTTTTGTTGAATATTGAAGGTAAACCAAGGAGTTACTCTGCATAAATATAAGAAATAAGTGACAAAAATATTGTCACATGATTGATATGAGCCATTCCTGAACTAGTGTATCAGGGTACTACACTAACTCAAATTGGGGGGACTGCATTTTCCCTTTAAACATGAATCCAAGACTCACTGCTATTATGGACCAACTTATCTCTCTAAAATAGAAACATCATAAATGTTTTGCATTAAAGGAATGCTGACATCTCTCTTCAACATAGTAGACCCCACTTGTAGCCTCAGTATGACATGATGTATTTCTTAAGTGTATTCACAGGCTAAGATGAGTGAGAATTCTCAATTTGCAGTTCTCCTAATGGTTTTAGAATTATATATCTTATCTTCTCAAGGTCTAACTACATGAAGTGAAATTTAAATCAATTCACAACTACTAACATTGGGTGCAACTAAAGCAACTTCTTTTTGAGGCAAATAGTAGAGCTTCCACAAATCAAAGACCAATTCCACTACTCTGGACTACGTGGCTTTTGTCAAAAACATACAGACTAACCTTCTTTTGAGATAAATCCAGAGGTATCTTGGCAACACAACTTACACAAATACAGTAGCATAAACAAATATTACTTTCAATTAAATTATTGCCATTTTTTTTAAACATGGCACAAAATCATCCAGAGCAGACTGACAAGACCTTCCTTGTTCTATGCATTTGACCATGGGCTTATGCATTTGGAATGAGTCCCCCTTAACATTGCAAGTCATCTTTCTCACACATCCATGTCAAAGTTGCATCCTAAAAAAGTTAGAGTTACATTGATCCATCTTTTTTCCACCACCACCAGACAAATGAAGAGTCATCAAGACGTTAAATTTTGATAAGGCTTTTTTTGCTTGTGACATTTTTCCTGCTGGCTTTTGCTGGACAGTAATTTATAAGCAATGGTTTATGTGCCTGTATTTGTTTACAAGACACAGTGCCTACAATTAACTTTCCTGAGTTTCTCGTAGTGCATTTCTCTTCAATGCCAATTTTCCATGCAAAGCTGCAACATTTAATATTACCAGATGTGCAACAGTTATGGTTTATGCATGTACACATGCATACAATACAATACATGCTACATTGTGCACATTGTGGGGCACAGTACCACACTTACAGTACTATTACAAAGCACATTCCCTAAAATATACACAAAATGGTGAGCAGGATAAAATGGTGGGTTCAAAACTGCTACCATTTAAATTTCATGAATTTTAGAGATCATATTTATGACTTGCCTGACTGGCAAGAGCAAATAGGGTTGTGGGCCAAATACAGCTTACTGGCTTAATGTTCCCCACCCCTGGAGTAAGATATATACAGGTACATTGTTATTAACCACCTAGCAGGCAAAGAGAAAATTACTCTATCTAGTAATATCTCTACAACCACAGAGGTAGTACGCATCAAATGTGCCTCACTATCACACATCAATTAACATCAATAAGGAATACTGGGTGTCCTTCTTGAGAGGGTAGTGTATGATGTAAATGTGATGTAAATGTTTATCCAAAGTTCCAGCAAACAGGCACAAAGCATTTGGCAGGTCTGACTTACCTCGTCTTCTCTGTTGCTTCCTTTAGATATCTTTTTTCTCTTCTGGTATAATTTCTTCTCTGCTTTGAAATCAGAAATATCTAATTCTAAAATTCAAATGGTAAAAAGATGAAAAGAGAAAACATGAACTGATGGAAGGTATCAATGCATGTAATAAGACACAATTAGAAGGTTTGATGGTTTGAAATGGAACCTTCTTCTGTTGTGCGTGATGTTCTGCATAAGCAATGGAGTAAGGGAAAACAAGCCAGTGAGTCACAGCTGGAATAAAGGCCGTGGCCGGCTCGACTTGCACAAATTGGATGGAAACTGGGCCGTTAAACCTCATCTAACTAACTAACTAACTTGATGGTTTGATCTATGCTGGGTTTAAGAACAATAACCAATATACCATGAAATCTAAAACCCCACCCGTGGACACCCTCTACCTGAATATATTCCCCTGGGAGCATTTTTACTAGGAAGCAATGTGCAAGGTTTCACTGATAGAGTAAACAATATCACATAGTGACACTGTCCACCCCTCTCACTATGTAGGTTGAGTTCATGTTTGATTTTGCCAACCAGGATTTCTGAATTTGGTACATAGAAGTAAACCAATTAATCCATAAAACTTATCCATTGACAACAAGTGACATCATTTTGGCCACAAAACAACAAAGCACACTGAACTCAAGACAAAGACTTCACACATGCTAGTAGAAGACTAAACCCAGATTGGACTAGTACACAAATCAGCTGTAGGCATTTGTTAGTATAAGTTGCAATTATACATGCTGCCACTAGGGGTTGCACTTTTTGTTCTGTGACATCATATGCACAAGGTCTTTTAGTTCCACCACTAACACAATCTACATTGTCTACACACTGGATTCCTTTGAAGTGTACATTAAATCTCTTTTAGGATAGTTCCACCACTAACACAATCTACATTGTCTACACACTGGATTCCTTTGAAGTGGCTTATTTTAATTCTGGTAATGTCTACCTCTGCATTTAATTAAGGAATAAATCGCATTTGGCAGACAATTATTGGTGAATAAACCAGGAGACTCCAAATTTAAGTTTAACCAATCAGAATGCTGGATTCTCAATAAAGGATGGCTAAAGGTGGTAGAATATTTTATCAATATACCAGGACTGACAACTTCAACTTGCTAAATACAGTGTATACATTTCATGAGAAACTGCAAAGAAATCTTCATCTTTTCTTCTCAAGAGATTTCTACAGAGCTTTAACCAGTCAAAATTCAATAACTTGTAGATCCAAATGCTCAAACATATTTTGAAAAGAATTGGTCATTCTACAGTCTAATGAGATCAAGACCCATACCAGCCATAGGCAACCTTTGACATACATCCAAGACAGTATGTAGTTTCAGTAGCAGTTTGTACAAACAGAATTCTTTCAATCTGGAACACGTTTTTATCTAACTTGCAGCACATTGAACAAAAAACCCCTTTGGCTCCCTGACTACACATAATGACTTTACCAATAATTCCATTGAAATTTTGTGCTTTCTTGTTCTCATGAGGATATAAAGATTTACACCAACTATCGCAGACCTCTGATAACAATTTTTTTTTAATTCCCAAATGTAAAATTGGCTGAATATAAAAAATAACCACACACAAAATCACATTCATGGTGTGAGTAAGTTAGATGAAGTTTTATGTCTCAGTTTGTAACCAATTGGTTTAAGTCAGGCCGGCCACAGCTTTTTTTTCCAGTTGTGGCTCAATGGCTTGTTTTCCCTACTCCATTGCTTATGCTGAGCACCAAGCACAATGTCAGTAGGTTCCATTTTTAAAGTCTTTGGTTGACCTGGCCAGGATTCGAACCCTGACCTTCCGGCTGCAAGTCAGATGCTCTAACCGGTGGGGTGACGGGCCATTTAAGACCCATATGGCTATAGCCAATATAAAGTGTAAAATCTTTTTCTTGCCCAGAAAATTCAATGCCATTCATGACTGAATGACATTAAACTATTTACTCTTTTACAATGATATAAATTTATAAAGCTATAAAGCTGCAGACTTTGGCAAAGTTGACAAAGGCCATGAAATTTGACCAAATGAGGCATTATAGTCAGAAGGGTAGGACTTTTTATCCTGAGTCAGGTCCAAGAGAGTAAGATTTTCATTAAAGAGCAAACTACTGTATTCCCTTCTGACATGACTTCTACTGAAAGGAATTTGTACATATGCTGATGTATTACATAGTAAGTCATGTAAAGTCGTAATTCATACAACCTGTAAGATTTCTTCCACATTTGTAGTTGCTTACAGTTGTAAAACATTTTCAAATTAAATGGATTAAATACAATTTCATGTGAAAGTGGTCATTGTACTGACGTATACCACAACATTTTCCTGAAATAAATATATTTAAGATGAACCAATTGACTTACTTTCTATTTTTTCTTTTTCTGCTTCATGTTTTCTCTTGCCTTTAACTAGTTCTTTCATCAACTGATCTGATTCTTTCTTCAGCTCTTCTCTGTTAATAAGACACAACAAAGACAGGGTTTAAACACCATACTATGGTTAAATGCCATCTTGTATTTAGTACTTGGTGCATGTGATGGCACCATCTCCCTAAAATAATGTAAATTCCCTTGATCGAGTCACTTAATATCAATCAGAAGTGTGTCTATGCAAAGCGGGCGCCAGCTTAAACTTGCCTAGCAAGAGACATGTTTAAATGATTAAACAGGTATTCAATGATATATCACCAAAATAAAGACATTTTATTACAAAATGACCAAAGATAGCATAATGCCTTGATATTGCAGTTCTTTATCCATTATTCAGAAAATAATTGCTGAATTTTTAATTCTGACTGATAACACATTGTTTGGTTTTAAGATAGTTTGGCTAGCTTTAGTGCTGGCATAACTTTAGGTAGGTAGCTGACACATGTTCAATTCTGTAAGGTAACATGAAAAGAAGAAATATAAAGTTTCTATCAAACTATTGGGACTCTCACGTTCTAGAGGACATCTTCTCATCTTTGATGTCTGGTTCTACCTTGGAGCTCTTTTCCTTCTTTAGTTTTTCTTTTATTCTGTTCTTTGCTCCATCTGCTTCCTCAGTCCTTTGAGACTCTTCAATTGTTTTTGGAGAACTGTTCTGAGTATTCTCAATCCTGTAAGCCACATATGTGAAAGATTGGTTAATAACTAATCAGGAATTCTGCCAAAGTATTTTCTATCTTAAAAAATATTTCCAATCTAGTTGTGCAGCCAAATAACTTACCCATCTCCTACATCTGGGAGTAAGGTAGGATCATGTGACAGGTCATGTGCACTCTTGCTCTTTTGTCTAAAATCTGCAGTAGCATTCTCAGCATCTGCCTCTTCTTCTTCTGCTTCTTCTCCAAATGATAGGAGACTAAAATTTCTGTTGTAAGAACACACAGTAAAAAAAAAAAAATTATTTTTCCATTTGAAAACAGGAAATGATACATTATGTACTCTAAAAACTCTTGAAAATTTTTTTAGCATAAAAAAATAGTACTGCTCACCTAGTAAAACTTGTCAATTTGCAAAATCTGCCAATGAAAATCTTTTCTTGATCCTGAAAATGATGTGTGTAATGTCCTTGGATGATGTAGGGAAGCGCTCTAGGAAACAAATGCAATTTCTTTTGCATTCTCCTACTCTTCAAGTGATTGAAAAACTCACTACATTTCCTCATTTAACACTTACTCCAATTTTCATACTCTCAAACCATCTGACATGCTCTATATAGAATTAGACAGAATGTGTCGATGCAAAAGATGTGCTGATTTTGCGGTGCACATGAACGGGGTGACCTTACTGACCTGTTTCCTTTTTTTTTCCAGTCTTCTGAACTTCACCAAAAAGTTCTCTTAAGCAATTGATGAGCAGACTTGTAGTGAGTATGTACAAATACTCATGGGTTTGCACAGTTGCAAGTATTCATATTCATGAGACTTAATTTGTACTAGTACGCATACTCAGATTTTGAAAACTCTGCACAGGGACTAATACAAAATTTTGTACTCGTACACATGAAAAAGGACATGTACTCTTACTGATACTCACAACACAGACACTGCCCTTGTACTCGTACTCATGACATTGTACTTGCACAACATGTCTGTTGCTGAGAGGATCACTAAACAGAAACGTCAGCACTGTAGTTTCCCTCTATGGGCGTATCTGTACCTGTCCATAGAGACTAATTATGCAACATGACAGCAGGTCTGTGTACTGTGTGTATACACAGTGGAACAGCAATAGCGTCCATGACAACCATGGCACAACAAGATGCAATACAAGGTGAAAACAACATTCAGATGGTTACATCACATTCAATGGAGCTTCTCTGTGTTACTTATGGAATATGCAAAACAGGTCGCCCTGCTTATCCACCTCAATTCTACAGTGTGGGATGATCTGCATAATTAATAGCATGTATGTCAATGAGATAAATTAGAAAAGGTAGCGAGCACATTAATTTAAAATATCTTAGTGACCTTTGCAAAATAGCCCACCAAAACCAAAGTGTCTAGCAGATGGCATAAATTCGAGTTTTCACGTTGTGCTTTAAAATGGGGGATTTTCTTTCAAGGACACATTGGTACAATGCAACTGCATCCTTAATGGACACATTCATCATCTTTTAGTCTAAAAATAAATCTCTGTTTCACTTATTTGTAGCATTTTTATTGTAATTTGACAAAATGGCTTTACCACTGAGACATTAATTCTTTTCCAAACATTCCAGAGTAGATATGACAAACTTATATAAATAGTAGATGAGGTATAAAGTAGGAGTGAGATGGATCAATTCATTTCTAAACCAGTCACCAGCACTCTAGCCAAGACTTTACACCAGGAGTCCATATTTAGTTTTCAGAGTTTGACCAGCTGATCCCAGGTCACTTTTGACCTTGACAAAAAACAACAGGATTCTCTTTCTCAATACAGGGCTCCTATGAACCAAGTGAGAATTGTCAGTTTCTTTTCAAGAGATGTCCTGTTCCAAGCTAAGAGTGACAAATACACCTGCATACACCCACAAACAATCTTACACACATAGAATTATCAATGCACAGGTTTCTCTTATCATCGAAACCAAAACTAGTTATGAATCATACACAACAGCATACATTATGTATGGTTATAAAAGACTGAAAACTCTTTCAAGAAACAATGTTGGACACTGCATTAAGATTTAATTTGAAATGGGAATATTAACATCTCAACTGATAATGTGTTATCAGCTGACTACTGTACAATGGATCAACTAACTTTCATCCACAGCTACTGTACTTTGTCATGTCTTCTCTGTCAGGGCAATTACTATGACAGCTTTTTCACTCTGGGACATTTCAAAGAGCCACAAGCAGTCCACAGTTGAAGTAGCAAGTGATCCACCATGACATACTTCTTGAAGGCCAAAGCACAGAGGGACTGGGCTATGGAGGTATACTTTTACTGTGGAAACTAGGAGTGACCTACTGACCTTGGATGTTTCAGGAATGCATCAATATTGAAAACATATATAAAAAAAACTCAATACTTAAAAATATATTGAATGATAAAATGAAAGTCAAAATATCTTTCCAAATACTGCTGTAAAGGTATCAAATATAGATGCAGCAAATGTGCATGGTACCCTCCAATTGCTAACTGTTAAGTTTCTCAGCAATTATCAATACTGCTATTTTCAGTTTTCTTCCCCAATGCCTTCCAATCCTGAATATCACTTACACTTTGCATTTTGAATCAAGCTTAGGTTCCAAAAGGTTTTCTAATTCAGGCCATTAGTTATACAGCTGACAGTAAAACTGACAACCCATTAACAGTCCCATAAAATCTCATCTCTTGGTACTACAGCACACTGGTTCTAAATCCCATTTATTCCTAATGAGATGTAGGCTCAATAAGTTGTAGTACCAATTCAGCAGTAACATCATACCTTTCTCAACCTCTGAACCCTACCTAAGACTCACTTTCATTGTCAATCAAGGTACTGTAATCTTTAAATGTAAGTACAATACCTATCAGGCACTGAAACTTAACATGGTACGATTTTATGCTGTCTGGATTGAGTTGTAGAGATATCACATGTGTGCTGGCTTGGTGCTTGTCTGTACTGTATTGAAGTTGCTGCTTTAGAAAAAGTCATTTTATATGCCACATCTACCTTCAATGACCTTATCCTAGGAGCATGGGCTCAAAGGGGTCTCCTAAGAGCCGCTGGTGGTGGCTGGAAGGGTATTCTGAAGGAAAAGCCACTAGAAGCGCCAGGCATTTTACCAATTCATATTTTTGGATATTTATTTACGTATCTGTCCTCAAATATATATATATATATATATATATAACGCTAATTCCCCCCTTAAGACGAAAGTCTTTATATCTTACTACCTAAAGGTGAAAAAAAAAAATAATAAAATACATAAGCATATATTTTCCCCCAACGTCCTCAAGATATAATCAACGTTATTTCAATGGC
>WURT03354386.1:0-23879 GCA_009936505.3 Holothuria glaberrima | reverse complement strand
CGCCCTCGCTCTTCCCTTTATCTACATCCTCTACATCCTCAATGTCTACATCCATTGCTTTATGTTATGGATATGATGACAATGATAGATGCATGTTATTTGTCACTGTGACTAACCTTGAAGATGAAATCAACAAGCATAATTGATTTTATCAATCATAGCAAGCCCTTGAGTGTCAGTATGATCTTTCCTTGAATTCAACTGGTACAATTCAAAGAGAAACCATCCAGCAATACCAAGTAAGGAGACTATCCAGCAGTGCCATGTAGGGAACAATGGCTCCTATCCAGCATGACTGTATATGGAGGGGATGGCTTCTGTCCAGCATTACCATATAAGGAGGGGGTGGCTACCATCCAGCAGTGCCATATGGGGAGGGGATGGCCAGTAAAATAGAACTTATCCAGGTATATCATATGAGAAGGGGATGGCTTGTACAAGAGAAAGTCAAGTTTACAGCTTCAATGCAATTTTTGTCATGTCTGTATGTGATTATTCAGTACATTTCTTGCTTTTCGTAGTTTTGTTTTACTTTTCTATTAATTGGGTCATTACTTTGTGTTAGCCTGACATGAGATAGGGATTAAATCGCTTGGCAATGACCATTAGCTGAAAATTTGTGTGGTGTTGTTGGTGGCTCCAGTCAGTAAATGATTTATTTTAAAAAAATTTAGAAGAGGGTACATAGAAAGGGATAAACAGTCTCCCTTACTATATTTTGAAATTTATGCACCAATTGAATCTTTCAAATCTGTTATTTCCTACACAGATTTCAAGAAATAAATACTGCATATTATTAGAAGGGGTACCTTGTATCATCACATGATTAAATAGGCCCATATATGAATTTGCATGGAAAGGGTATGGTCACTCAGACATAGGTGATTCCATGATAACTTGCCTTCTAGAACAAAATCATTGCCAAACAGTTAATAGTTCTTGACCTTCTGTTTGTGTGAGCAAGGACTGACAGGTACAACAAGGATATTGTCTGTAAAATAAATTAGAAGTGACAGTCTGTCAGCCTAGTGTGGACCAGTATGAACTCTACAGTTTAGCTACCCATATTATTCATGCTTTTGAGTTGGCTTTTTATAGTAATTTTCCTCTACTTGATGTGGCTGAATCCCAGTCATAAATATTGCAAATGATCCAGTACGCTAATTAATCAAGGGATTGAACAAGGGGGGAGGCGGGGTGCAGGTGGGGGTGTGGGGTGAACAAGTTTTACCCTCATGACTCCTGTACTCAAAGAGCAGTAGACTGGTTGCCTAAAACTAAACTGGTTTTCGAATACCAGATACTCATTCTATAAGCTTTTTGTGCCACTACAACTGGTACCAAAACCACCTACCTTGTTACTTTTGGGCAAGCTAAATGAACCCATAAATTTGCATGATCAATATGAACTCCTGGTTCCAGTACCTAGCTAATACAATATCTCTTGGTACCTGTAGCTTTCTGAATGCTGCATGCCATTTAATTACTTTGACTTGCATCTTTGGATTCTCTTAATCAAGCTTTATCTGAAAGCATTGTTTAGTACTCCTAGTCACCTGTAATTTAATTGCATTGAACTATGACCAGATAGCTCACCTTCCTCCTCCCACATGGACAGTTCCAACCCAGAGAATTTCCCTGGGCAAATCCTCAATGCAATTTCATCATAGACTATTCTCGTGTGGACAACCCCCACCCATGACAATTACCCCTCAGACAACTGCCCCCCCCCATTAGAAAAATTTGGGATTGACCTCAGTGAAAACTGTCCAGGGAAAATATTGGCCAGGGGAGAATTGTCTGCAGGGAATTACCCTGGTAGGAACTGTCCTGGAGAAATTGTTGAGGAAATGCATTGAACGACTTGTGTTGCAATCTGCATTATGTAGCATAGGAAAGCCTTTGCTATCACAGTTATGATTTTCTTTACTCTTCAGTGGAGAAAAGAATTGCAGGAGGAGATGGAAGAGGAAGAGAGAAAGAAACAGGAGGAGTTAGAGAAGAAGCAGAAGGAATTAGAGGAGGAGCAAAAAGAGATTGCAAACAGAAAGGAAGAGAAGTTTAAGTCATCTGTAAAGCACCAGGGAGGTGGATGATAATGGTTTCAAGACTGTGTAAGAAAAGTTAAAGGATGAAATGTGTAGCTTGGAATCAGGGAGGATTTTTTCAAGAGAGTGGTGGCATTATTGAAAATTGAAGTATCTACAAGAAAGAGAGAAATGTGACCTTGAACATTTTGTGATACTAGAACTTGTTGAATGATTGAATTAAAGAGCATTAAGGTTTGTTGTTGACTGTCAGACATTTATATCCATGAGTGAAAGGCCACATTGCCACATTTCTTTGTGACTGATTTTACTTCTTGTTTGGGGGAGCACACTCAGTATACATTAATCTAGGAGAAATGAATAGTGGAGAGGGTAATTTAAGTACCTTAAATGTTGCTAGGGCTTTGGGGGATGGGAGAGATTGAGCATTTCCCAGGAATGTGGAGGATACTGCCCGAGGTACTTTTTACTACCTTTCACATTTAAAATATTTATAGCATGATTTCAACTTTAATAGTGGCAGCCTCTTCCAAACCTTGGTGCCGACCTACTTGTTTTTCTTCCTTTTATATATAAATTACTTCTTTGTGTACATTGGAATGTGTAAGTAAAATTCAGAGAAACTTATAGCTGATGTATTTTTGGGTCTGTACATTTGACTGTCAACCTAGTTTGAAATTCATTGAGTTTTATGATATTAAATGATGAAGAGATGAGAAAATCATTAAAACTGATTTCCTGTTTTGTTTTCTGTTTCATCAAAGCGAGATTGTATACAGGGTCTGTAACAGTCACCTTCTGAAATTACCAGGCCTTGATTTTGAGAAAATTTTATGGTCATCCATTGGACAACCTGTCCGCCTTTTTTGGTTATCCGAAAGAAAATTTAGTAGTCCTCAAAGAAACTTGCAGTATCCCTAGAAGCAGTCTGCTAACTTTTTGCATCAACTTTGGTTGTCCCATGGACTACCATCCCATTTTTGGTTATCTGTCACAAATTTTGGTCGTCGCGGGCGACCAGACGACTGTAAAAATCCAGCCCTGATTACCTTATATGGTCATCCTAGAAACTTCATCCCAACTGTTGAAGTACAGTCCCTTTGCACAATTCAAAAAAACTAAGAAACTCACAAGTCTTCTTATGGTACAGCAACTGAACCTACAAAAGTTCTATCTGCTTAGTTGAGCAGTTTTGATGCTTAACAAACCCGGTATAATAGGTAGCAGTTTGAAGGGCAAGAAACTAACTTTTAATATCTTAAGAAACTTTTTTGTAATGAGTTAATGAATATTAGCAGGAAGTCAACATAAGACAAACATTTTCATGTGAAGTAACTTCTGGAACAATTTTGTTACTTCATCTCAACTGTCAGTGATAAAGAGCAGCTCCTATCATGTTTTACTTGCCTAAAATTTTCATAGGGGAGGTAGGTTCAGGAGAGTGTATAGGAGACAGTGTGTATAATTTTTTGAAAACCATTTACCCGTTGACATTTGAATATGTCTACTTTTAGCTGGGAAAGTCTTCATACTATACCCTCTCTGTACTGAGTTCCTATGCATTTTGATCACAGCTAGCAGTACATTAAGGCTAGAAAATGTTCATTTCCCAGGAAGAAAGTCAATTCCCACAATTTTGGACATATTTCCATATTATAAAAAGGAGAAGTTATTGCCAAGTGCCTAAAGTTAAGTTTTTCAAGGAATTTTTGACAATCATGATAAAACACAAATGACACAAAACACTTCACAAAAAGAGGCCAATTCACCATGGTTATATGTGCTGTATTAACTAAATTGCATTGTACACAGGGAGTAACATATTGCACTGCCTTCTATTCTGTGAAACAAAGAGAAGCTTAAGCTGATTTTCAATAGTTACTTAAGAAAAGAAACCGTTTATAGCCTCCTAACAGGGAAAAATACATTCACAAGCAAGATCATTGGCATTTGGTTTCCTTTGTGCTTCAAGCTAAGGTTTTGAAATGACAAATTTGCTTTATTACCTGACACGTGTAAAATTGAAAATTATATAGAGATGTGTATTTAATACAATGATGCAACTAACAGTACCTTTAAAAGGACACATAAGTCTAAAGTTACAATGGTGTACATTACTGGTAAGATATTTAGCCAGTCCCCCCACCCCACCCCTATACAGTTAGTACAAATACTGAGAGATGAAATAATATATATAAAATAATTTTGGACATTGAGAGAAAGGTGATAGTATCATGTTAAGCCAAACCATCCATCCATCTTGATCTCTAAAAGATTCATGTAAACACCACTTCTTTTCACACATCACTCCAAAAATCTTTATGAACCTTGATACAAAGGGCCTTAGGCCACTGGCCATGTTGTCGAAGGTTATCAAAGCATTTTAGATCAACAGAAAATGAAAGCAGTGTTGATACAGAGCCTATCTGACATCAGAACCACTGTTCAATCAGTTTTTCACTTGAAAGCCCACTTTTTACCTCAGCAATGAAAAAAGTTTTGAACAAAAAAATTGAGACCACTGAGTTCTATTTTAAAAACCATGCAACACATATTTCTGTTAAGATTTAGATTTAAATGTCTCCATTTTACAGGGGTTCCCATACAAACAGGGATCAGTTTTTTATGACTCTGCAGCCTCTCCTATCAACATGTGTCAGAAAAGGGGATGTGTATTCTAAGACTGATTACAAAGTCACAAATTACTTAAAGGAAAAATGCTGTCCCCCCAATATGAGTTAGTGTACCCCGGTACACTAGTTCAGAAATGGCTCATATCAATCATGTTACAATATTTTTGTCACTTATTTCTTAAATTTATGCAGAATAACTCCTTGGTTTACCTTCAATATTCAATGATTTTATCAGGAAACATTACAAAAAAACACTTCTGAGAGAAATAAGTGTAGACCTGTAAGATTTAGCAAATTTTTGAAAATAAACTTGGAGCGACTGCCTTCTCCCTTCAAAGATCTCACTACTAACTCAAGTTTACTGTACAAGTGCATGTGAAGTTCAATCATCGTGTCATTTCCAGTACCCTACCCCCTACTATGGGTCACAACCCAATATTGGTTGCAGAGTTTCAGCAGTGGATGCAGGCTATGTTCAAGAAGCCCTCCAAAAAAATCTTTAATAATTACCTTTTCTTTTTTTTTTTGGAAAACTTAATTTCTACTTCTCAAAATGAAAATTGTTTGGATAAGCCATACAATGCACAAAACAGCCATATTTAGCCATCAATGAGGGATTTTGAGGCAATAAATTTTCAAATTACATTATGAACCAACCAATGGTGATGCTTTCACTTAGACTGTATAGAATGTTAGCCCTTCCCCCTCCACCGCTTCCAGGTGCAGTTACAATGGGAGTCAAAATAAAGGTCTCCAATAACAATTTCTGGGAAGAACTGCTTGACACTATACCAAATATTACAACAAACACATGGAATTTTGAGGCAGAATTGATCTAAGGTTTAATATGTCAGTGTGTAAAGAAGAAGTGAAGACAGGGCTATTACTGAGTCTCCTTAAATAAGGCTGACATTTTGCAGTGGTGTAAATGCCAGCTTCCCCAGGGAAAAGTGTTCCTGTTTGTGTGCAGGTCAAATGTACTGATGAGGTCAAATTTGCAAAGATTGTTGGATATACATAAAACTTTAGATGTGTTCATTGCGTTTTGCCAAAACTCATGGAAGTACAGAGGGGGTCATTCAAAGTCACATTTCAAACATTCATTAATTTACATAGAATATTTGACGCCAGAAATTTTTATGATAATGAGCGTTTGAAGTTCCCAAATTTTCAAAGGTCACAAAGGGTCTATCGGCTAAAGGAACCCTATTGCCCTTGTTCATGATAACTTTAACATAAGTATTAAGCAAATGGGCTTTCAGTAAGGTCTGAAAACAGCCTGTTTATTACTGGGTTCCATGTTAGCTCGAGGTTCATGGAATAAAACATACCAAAGGTCACTAAATGTATTACTTTCCCAGAAAAAATGTTGGTTTGCAGTGAAACTCTTCAGGTTTGAGCTTCTGAACCATTGGTGCTCTAGTTTATTCTCATTTTGTTACCAAAAAAGTAGTGTGGCTATGGCTGTCCAGTTGCCCCTATTGTGCCAGCCTTGAGTACCGATGATTACAGTGATTTGATGTTTTCATACATCAGAGAATATATTCCATAAATGATAAGTATAGATATTGAACTATAAAGAAAATATGTTGTAAAATTTAGGACCAAACTGTGAGTCTTGAAGAATACAAGCATACACAAGAGAGTTGTTTGATGCACAGTTACTAAAGTATCAAGTGTACAAATTCTGATCAATATGCCTATCAAAACTAAGTTATCAGAAAAAAAAATTGATGTGTCAGATAGGGAAAGGCTTTGCAGTGGGGTCAAATAGAATTAAGGGAAAATAAGGGCACTCATTCTTACCAAACTCACAATTGGGAATGGGGAAGGGGAAGGCAAGTATGTAAAATTGTTTTAATCCTATCCCCTTCTACATGACCCTTGGTATAAATACTTTCATCAGAAACATGTTCTGAACTCTACTGAAATGTTACATCTGAGAGCAAAAGCATACTCTTCGAAATTTAAGTTAGATGTTTAGATTTGTAATTTCTTTGTCTAACAATTTGAACAATCATGTGAATATTTCTTACCCATTGCATGGCAAAAAATCAGCCTTTTTCTTTAAAGATAAATATGCATACAACACTTTGCAGAGAAAATATGTTGTCAATGGAATCTACGATAGTATCTGACACAACCTTTTTTTTGTAAAAGAAAGTAGATGTGTAAATGGTAAAGCTGACAAAGTAACACAATGCCCATTGGGAGCTTCCGTAAGTTTCTGATTACAAAGACTAACATCTTACTAATATATAAAGATAACCATAATGAAAACATATCGCACAAAATGACCTAAATATGAGTAAACTTTTATCAGTGACTTCTTAAAACAGTGGGAATTTTTGGTCTGCAGACCTCACCTTCAATGCCTCACCTTCAATGCCTAATGTAACAAACTAGCATTCGCTGTCTTCTAAAGCAAGATCCACATCAACACCTCCTGACAAGCCCACTTTTACCATCTTCTCATCTGTCGTTTCCTTTGATAACTTCTCCACCTTCTTTTTGTTTCCTTTCTTCTCTTTCTTTGCTTTGTCTTTCTCCAACTCATCTTGCAGATCACTGATTATTTCAGACCGCCTCTTCTCCACACTGATTTTAGCTTTCAGGTCAGCAAATTCTTCCCTGAGTCGAGGTATCTGCGCGGAACTTTCACGATTATCTCTCTATAGAACAAACAGTAAAACAGAAAGATTGCACAAAATATGAAATGCAAGGAACTTTTAGGCAAAAGATTTCCTCTTATATGGAAAGAAACCTGTCTTAAACCCTGCAGATCAAGCATGCTGTGGGCATTAAAGTCGTACAAACTGAAAACTATGCCTACGCCATGGGTTCTCAAGTGGCAGTCCAATGGTCATTTGGGGCCTAGGAAATGGATTACAATGGCAGATGGAAGGTAAGAAAAGAAATAAGATGTAATTACACTCTGACTACTGCAATTATTATAGAGTATAACCAAAATAAAACCGGCCCTAGGCTCAAAATTCAGAACCACTGGCCAAGCCAAAACAGTCCTGTTAAAGACCAAAGCAATTTCAGAGCATTTTGACCTCCCCAGGAAAAAAATTGGAGAAAGAGGAACACTTACATGCGGTTTCCCAGCTTCATGGGACCATTAAATTATAATAAGAAATTTTAATAATGAAATTTTCAGCAGTTAGATATGTTTTCTCAAGTAGGCTAACTTTCAGTTACATTGTGGGATTTTCAGAAAGGGCAACTAACCATTTCCCCCCCCCTCCCCACAAGCTATGGCCCCGATGACATAGACATAACTAGCTGCATTAACATTATAACACTACCTTCCACAAAATACTGATGAAATGTAAGATCAATACTTCTTCACAATTTGTTACCATAGCTCTACGGCACTTCAATGTTATCAAAGTTATATATAAAAGCTACGTACAATACAGACTATCTTGACAGTTTTAAATTTATTAACAGAGCTTACTAACTGTAGAGTCATGGCATTATACAAAATCATTTGACTCAAACTTCTTCCTTTTTTTAAATCCTGATGTTTTCTTATTCATATTAAGTCAAGACCAATGAACAGACATAATCTTATTTTGACTATAACAAACTCATCATTCCATTTTTTCCTTTTTTTCCAATTTTCTTCCAAACCCATGTACCTGATATAATTCTGAATTTTTATAAGTATCTGATACTTTCCACAATTTTACAAAGTCAACAAAGCCGCAAACCTTTAATCTCTCATTATCTTCAAGTAACTTCTTTAAGATTTCCTGAAGCTCTTCTTCATCTTCCTGTATGAAGCATCGTTAAAGAAACATCAAAGACATAAATATTTAAATAATGACAGATGAGTTTTTAACTGCTATTGAGGTATCCACTAAGAGTAAGTACAAAGTCCATGTATGTTACACCGACTTTTGAGTGGAAGTCTGTTCTTACAAATACAAACTATTGCAGGAACACTGCTAATATACAAAATCTGTGAATACCCTTTCAAAGCCAAACCCATATTCAGCAGTTATATCCACTAGATTGCAGACAGACAGCTATTGATTCTCTAGGCATGCAGCCAGAAGCAGATAAAACAGGTATTGCTTCTGCCCCCTCCCCATGCCCTGAGTGAAACCCTTCCATCCCCCTGGGCCCCACTCAAGGTAGACAAAGAATTGTAGTGTCAAGTTTGTGTTTCACAGAACAACCAAACAGTCTGCAGATAGGCTGATAATTGCTTGCTACTGGCCTGCAACCAAGTTCGTAATAGCCTGCATTCGGACTGCCACCTATAATGTCACATATTTTACAATGTTACATATTTACAAAGGATACACTATCACTGCTTGAGTTGTCAGACAAGTCCTGGCTGCTGGATGTTGATTGCCTTGCCTTAGAAGCAACTTTAGCAGCTTCAATCTCAGCTTGGAGACGAGCAACCTCTTGTTTCTCCATCTCTATCCTCCTCTGGAGTTCCAAACGGATATTGACAAATTCCTCCTGCTTGGCTATCAGCTCCGAGTAGTACAGATAAAGAGACTCAAGAGATTCTGCAACAAAATTTGAGAGAAAAAACATGACTAAGTACTCCTTTCTGTCATGTCATGCAGCATAAAAATAAACATTCCTAATCTAAAGCACTCCTCATCCCAACAGTATCAACAAGTCTCACTTCATACCTAACAAACATGATACCTCATTCCCTTACCATTCCCTTACCCAAACTACCATCTTAGCTCAGATGAGAGATAGCTTAGCTAGCCACCTATAGTAGTCTTAACCTCACAACAGAAAGTAAATTGATGGTTTTATGATATACAATTTTTGGGGGTAATCTTTGATGAGCTTTGGTGGTCTTTTAAAAAAGAAAACAAAAATAGGAGAAAAAAATGAAACAGGAACAGAAATGTGTAATCTCTGCTCACTGTTTTTTATGCATTTTAATAAGCAATGTATCAACTACACTGTCTAAGTCAAAAGGGAACATAAACCAAGTACTACTGTCTTACCTTCATCCTCTTGTTCTTCTTCTTGTTCTTCTTCCACTTCCTCTTCTTCTTGTTCTTCTTCTTCCTCTTCTTCTCTTTGTTCCTCTTCTAATTGTTTCTCCTCCTCCTCTTCCACCTCTCCTTCATCCTCCTTAATCTCAACTTCCACCTCCTCTGGAGAGACGGCTTCTTCTTCATCTTTCACTGCCTCAGCTTTGTTTGCATCCTCCTCAGAAACAGTCTCTGATTTCACATCCTCAGTTGGTCCTGAATCTTCTTTCACATCTGTGGTAAAGCATTTAATGAAGAGTCTGTTACCTTCACACTCTGCATCTATGGTTATTTTGGTCAATTTAAGGAAAAAAATTTACAAAAGAGCAACAGAACCTAGCACTGCAGGGTCATTTCACAGCTGTGCCAATGGAATGGCAAAATAGAGGAGGAAGCTGAGGGAAGGGAGACCAAATGAACACTTTATGCATGCACAACGTTTCTGCTAGACATTCTACATCAAAGGAGCCAGCCTTTAATGGCAATATTTAATACAAGTAAGAGACCACAATGTTGGCAACACAACTTCTTATGGATTATTATCTGTCACCTCCAATGCAACCTTTATAGTCACCCCTGGACTTTTTTTTACCTAGATAGTTCAATAATTATTACAAAAACATACTTTGAGGTCAGTTGAAAACATTAAGCTAGGGATGTAACCATACATCTCTTTTTATTATGATGCTATAAATACCACCATATGAGGTGATCAGATGAGGGGAGAGGTCCCCAGATGTCATTCTATACATGTTATCAACTTTACCTTTCTCACTTTCCTCCAATTTATTTTCATCCGTGCCAGTGCTTGATTCATCCTCCAATTTTGAGTCGGTAGATTTCTGATCCGTACTATCGTTTGCATCATCTTCGTCTTTCTTCTTAGCAGCTTGCTTAATCAATGACTTGGCCTTTCGTAGCTGGAAGATGGACACGACACTTCAAAGAATTTTTGTAGTCAGTTGTGAAACCGATAAATATGGCAGGATTTAAACTTTGGACACAATGGAATAACTAGACCTGTCCCCTTTACATGTTACTATATGTACTGTAAATTAAATCACCTATTCAATTTGTGAACACCTAATTTTATAAAATTTGTAAATTATTCAAAATCGAGAGATGTTTTGAGGAACGTTTTGAAACACATCTGAAATATGACAAAACAACAGATGGGATGACTTGAGAACATTAAGATGTGAGAAGTGATGAATATCACGAAGTCAAAACCCTTGCCACATTCAAACTCTGGGAAGTTTGAACTATAAAATCTCCAGTTCTAGGTGTCTACCATTAGATGCCAGTTTGTTCGCTGAAGTCTTTGTAAAAAACAGCAAGATTGCAGCTGATGAGGAACTTGTTCTTGTTCAATTTTTCATTTTTTTTTTTATACTACAAAAGTATTCGCCCAAACCCCATTTTAAACCATCAGCTAAATCCAAGAAATCTCTTACTATTCCCTAAACAAGTATTTTTTGTAATGTTTTCAAACATGAATCATGCATATTCAGGTTAAACAGAGGAGTTCAGAGTTTTGTTGTACAAATTTTAACAATTTAATGACATTGTCACATGATTGATAGGAACCATACATTAATTAGAATAGAGGGGTAAGCTTATTTGAAATCAAATACATTAAAGAATACTTCTGCTTTCAAGTTACAGACATATATTCTACTTCAAACTTTCAGATTTTTACAATAACCTCTGCCATCTCGTAACCATACTTAATGCGGTTGAGAGGTTGCTATCGATGTGATGTTAATTAGTTTTCACAGATTTACAGATTCCCGCTTGGATTATGCAGCAACCTGTACCATATTGGTAATGTTCATGCTCCATATAATGTAGGCCCAAACTTCTCAGACCTGAAATGTAGTAAATTCTTGATTTTCGCTGAATATCCCTGTAATTTAGTAATACCCCTGTTGATTTCTCTTACTACAACCATGACATAATGAGCAAATGATGGGAATAGACTGAGACGTTCTCAAATGTTTTGAACATTTGTTGGAAAGATAAAACATGCAGCTAAAAATTTGAACACCATCATACATGTAGGACATTGTTCAACTATTATTAGGAAGCTCATCTTACACCATCAAAGATTTGTTCATGAAAATCATCATACAGATGTGTGAAGTTTTGAACAAATGTGTGATTGTGTAGAAGGGGATTTTAGAACACACTCACGTCAACTTGAATGGGACTGTTGGAGGGCTACAATGTAAACAAAAATAACTAATATTCCTTCAGGTGTGGAATGTGGCTTCACTGTTTACCTCATTCATCTAAATGAACATACCTTTCGTTTTATTTGTGTTACAATACGCTGGACCTCCCAAAGTTCCTCTTCAGTCCCCTGGAAAGTGAAATCAAATACAAAATACACTGACAAATGAAACTAAAGGTAGAGGAAGCATGTCTAGAAAATCTTACTCAATTCTCAAAATTTTCACAACTGATTTATTTCACCGAAAGAATCACTTCTCAATATCATTTACAAACTATTCAAAAAGGAAAAAAAAAACAATACCCTGAAACCATTTAATCCAAAACTTATGAACATTACAAAGTTATGCTCTCACTTTATGGGTTTAAGCTACCCTATGCACGGACTTTTCCAATGGCTTTGCACAAAAAATACTTCTTATATTTCATGAAGAGATATACAAAAAACGTTTTTTAAAACATAAATATCTCACATGAGAGGCAACTCCTTCGTTAAGGTCTTCATGCATTTTGTTGAGAACCATTTCATGATAGTGGAGATGTTCCTCTAATTCTCTGTGATGAAGAAAAACATTTTCTTTTTAGTCTAAAAAACCAGAAAGCACATCTGCACTGAGATTTCAATGATTAGAACGAGTAAGGCATAGAACTGAGATCTACCTTCCAAGCACAAAAAGAAAATCCATTAAGCAGGGCTCCCTACTGAAAACACCAAAATATAAATATGGAATTTTTACAGCTAGTTAAGGTTGTTTTAGAGAAGCAGGAATACATTGGAAGTATAAATATCTCACCCCTACAACGAAGAAGAGTATGGTCAAAACAAGACCAGACACCCCCACCATCCAATAACTACCCCTTGAAAACTTCCCCCTGGACAGCTATGCCTGGATAATTTCAGCTCGACCACTTCCCACCCTTGACAATTACTCTGCAGACAACAACCCCTCCCCCACCAAATTTGACATTAATAAGGGTGGAAATTGTCCATGTGGTATCTGTTCCAGAGTAAATGTTGTCCAAGGAAAGACAAATGGAAAGAAGCCAGTTGTCCAGGGAACTGTCACCCACCAGAGATGGTGGTCTTGTAGGTTAGTTAGTTAGATCAGGTTTTATAGCTCAGTTTTTAACCAATTGGTTTAAATCAGGCTGGCCACAGCCTTTTTTCCAGTTGTGGCTCACTGGCTTGTTTTCCTTACTCCATTGCTTATGCTGAGCACCAAGCACAATGGCAGTAGGTTCCATTTTTAAAGTCTTTGGTATGACCTGGCCAGGATTTGAACCCCCAACCTCCCGGCTGCAAGTAGGATGCTCTAAACACTTGACCATGCAGTCGGTGGTCTCGTAGGAACCTTGTCAAAGCAAGCTCATAGTCATATGGGACATTTTAAGACAATTTCACCCTTCAAAGTTTGATTATTCTTCCATTGGGGTTACGTATACTGCCAAAATCAGAAGCCCTTACGACAAAGTTATCAAGTGGCCCTAGCAGTAAAAACTTGCCCCCCCCCCCACCCCCACCCCTATCTCATAATATGACTGTTTGTTCAAAGGACCTGGTCACAGAATGGTCCAGTTGGTGAATTCAATGCCATTTCATCCCAAGGTCAGATCTAACCTGGTTACGGGTAACTGATAAGTAGCATGTTTTGTATAATTAACTTGTGATGTAAGGTGATACCTTTGAAGTTCGACAATGCAACTTACTTTCTGGGTCACCAGTTTTAAGCCCCTTTCTTCCTCCACCACCCCCTTTCCCCTGGCTTCATCATTTGTTCCACAGATGAATGCCCTTCAAGTGCAAAGAAAGCACGTAAGTACAGCTAACTAGTTTCATTATCTCTATAAAAGAATGCCACAATCAGAAGAAATTTTGAAAAAAATTCCTCACTGTACACTATCAGGAAGCTCCACTTGGCCAGCCTGGTCTAGCTGCAGGGGTTTTCTGCATCTGTAAATACAAAATACAGGATAAGATATTGGGTAAAAAGACTGTGACAGCCATGCAGTCAGAATGTAAGAATGAGTAAAGGTAATCTTTAATGTGCAAACATCAACAAACATTCGTAAGATGAAAGGAAAAATTGAAATACTGTAAATTCCATGCAGAAAGTCATAAATAATAAAAGCAAGGGATGTTCATATTGTTATTACTCTAGTTCCATGCCCTGTCTTACAATGGAATTAAAAACATTACTGACACCTTTACAAACTTCATACAATTCACAGGTTGAAGTTTTGCTACAGTGTAAATTATTAAATGAAAGTTTCAATTTCATTTTGGTTTCTTTCAACTTCCAAGTTGCTCTTACAAAATTTTGATTTTCGCTTTCTCAGTTTAATAGATACATCTTGTAACTTTCTTAACTTTTCATTTCCTGAAAGCTTCAGAGTCACTTATAAATGACTGCTGTAAAGGCTTTACAGAAATAAGTGCTCTCAAAGAGTCTGATGAGCTTGATGTTCAATTAGTTGATCCATGGTATACTTGTACACCTTCCTAAATTCATAAAAGATATCACTGCTTGTGGCTAGTACATTGCAGTGCTCCAGCTAAAAGAACAGGAAATTTTCAAACTGCAGCAGACCTAATGCATATAAAGTCAGGGAGCAGAAAGTGCACCCTCTAAAGTGTGTGCTCTAATGGAGGCAAGAGCTTATCACTTTAACTTACCCCACCAAATGCAGACAGCTGATTTGTGTACTAGATTGATACGCACGTAAGTCTACGAAGGGGACGAGCGAAAATTTTGTTGTGCATGCGGTATGCTTCGTTGTTTACCTCCAGTATGATGTCCCCTGACATCAATGCATAAGGTCTATTTATAATTAGCAGCTGCTTCATTGCATGAGTATCACAGTATTCACATTCGCAGAGATTCTTGTAAGATTGTCATTCTCAGAGATTCTTGTTCTCAGAAATTCTTGTAATTCAGAGAAGTGGCCCCTTGGTTTGCTTACAACGAACTTTATAATGATACTTCAGGTTTACAGACTTCATGTCTAGCTTGCAGGCTAATACTTGCATGTATTACACAAATTGTGGGAAACCTTCAATTTTTTTTTTATTTTATTTTATCTGTGTCTGTTCAATCATGAGATGTCATTTTACAGTTATAAGATTAAAAAGTCATCTTATCTTTGAGTATTGGTAAGGTGGAAATAATTAAATCACACATTCTTACTTTTTAATTCTCACATGTCCAAAGAAGGCTTCCCAGTTGGTGAAAAAGTGAAACAGAACCCTGTGACTGATTCCCATGGTAGGGCTAAAGACAATAGAGAGATTCTGTATACTCATCCTGTTTTGGTCAGCCTGAGTGATAAAAAGAGGTGAATAAAAAGTCAAATGTAAAAGAACCAGCATGCAAAAGTGCAATTGAGGTTTTGATTTTATGTTTTTTTTTATTTTCACCTATTTCCAGAGGGTGACTCTGTTAGCTGACACAAATCTTCCAGAAGGCCCTCAAAAAATTTACAAAATGATAAAACGAATCAAACAGAACAATGTAAATAAAAGAGGAAAATTATGAAAAAAGGAAAAAATTGTTAAGAAGAAGAGGGAATCAAAACTAAGAATATTAAAAGGAATAAAAGGTAAGGTATCACTCTAAAACAAAATTAAATATAAATATGTACAATAAACTATAAGAAATTATTAATTGATCCTTTAAGACTACTATAAGAAGTGGCATTTTTAACAAAGGATGGCAGTTGATTCCATTCTTTAGCTCAAATAAATGTAAATCTTCTTTTGTGAAATTCAATATAACAAATTAATTTCCTTATACTTAAGCTTTATCGAGAACTGTAAAGGCTCATACATATTGAAGCCATATTGGACCATACTGAAGCATCCCCTCCAGACTACCTGGAATTCTGGATTACCTAATATAGCTTTAGTACATTTTAATGCCAGTTCTTTACCAGTATCACTAATTTGGCCTCCCTGAACTTCTCAGCCAATCAAGAGACCTAATACCATCAGTCATGAATATTCATAAGAAATAAACTCACATTATCCAGCACATGTATCAGATGAACTATTGTCCAAGCCAGCAAAGTGTAGTTGCATGATGGCAAATCTTTAAGAGCAGCCTGGAACTCTTCCAGTCTTAACTGATCATTGGGAACAGCTGCCAAAGTAGAAAGAGAAAATAACATCAATGAATTCAATTTTGGGTAAAAATGAGACTATGGAAGATACTTTCTTAACATAAACTTTAAATTTTAGATGATTTTTTCCTTTGATACCCTCCATTTCGAGTTAGCAGTGGTCAATGGTTACTGAGTTCAGACTGTGCTGAGAGGTTACTCTACTATGCTCCATGATCATGTGGTGGAAACAGCCTGATGAGGGTTTACAAATAATAAACTTATTCCCATCAATGGCTTCCAATATGACATTTTGGCTCCAATCTAAATGCTGTCTTATTTTGAAACTGGATTTAAATTGGCAAACTGTAAGCTGCTATTGAATGGAAAGTGATTTTACAACAGCCAGGAATGAGATCCTAACAGCTGGCTTTAAGGGGTATAAGAAATCACCCCAAATTTATCTTGAAACATCTGAAAAATGTACAAACATCCTCTCATTTCTCTTACAAGAATTTTTCATGATGTATTCTATACAAACAAGAATACTGAATATTAAAGGTAAACCAAAGAGTTACTCTGCATGAACTTCTCAATTCAGTAAAAAACACTATCACAAGATCTGAGAGAGCCATTTCTGAATTAGAATACTGTAGTATAATAATTATCAAAGAGACTGGATTTTCCCTTTATTGTAAATATCAACATCTTTATCCACTACGCTAAGACAATATGCAACCTTATTCAACTTCATTGTTAATATGTGACCTATCACTGTTTACTACAAGATGTTACTGTTAGTTTCCAGCATATAAAACAATAAGAAAAAAATAAAATAACTTTAAAGTAAAATTTTCTCCAACACTTACCGGCTGCTTCTTCAAACTTAGGCATCAGCTCACGGGTTAGAACTGGTTCTGGAAGTTCACGAAGGTAGAGTTTCAACAGCCCCGTAACCACAGTAACATCATAATCTGTCAGATTTACACTTCTCCCCTCATTGTACAAAGTTTTCAATTGTTCAATTTTAGATTTTATACCAGAGATCCGATAAATTCCTGGAGTTGTAAGACCTGTGAAGGATTCAAACCAAACATAACTACATTATGTAACAAATCACATTGATGAACAAAAGTTTAAACGCACTTCAGTGGATAGTAACAATGTTAGTCTTGTTGCCACAATCCTTCATTTACCAAGGACTACATGACATGCTTACATTAATTAAATCATATTGCAACATTTCATCAATTGGGCAATGCTTCAATTTTTCAAATGAACACTATTTACAACAGTCGACTTGATTACTACTGATTGATCAAAATGAGTCATTCATAAATGAAACTTAAAATGTAAGGTACAGTACAAGAAAGAGCAGGGATTAAAAGAAGCTTCAACCTGCAAATTGTAGTAACTTTTAAGTACACCTGAGTTCTATAATCACAAAAAATATTTATCACCAAGGTTGCAAAAAGAACCTCATTAGTCCAATCCTCACCTTTGCAGCACATTCTTGTGCTCAGATATAAAATGAAGTTTATCATGAGGTAAAATTTTTGGAACAGAGAAGCCGTCCAGTCTCTTATCTGATGATCCTTGCCTGATTAAACATAGGCCAGGCTAAATCTAATATCAGACACTAAAGATGTTCTTGTGACAAATGAAGTTAGAGCCACAAGACTCTCCCTATGCTACACTATAGTCCTTTTGAGATAGACAGCACAATCTAGTCTTTACAGGGTCTAAAGAGGAAGATAAATCAACCATCCATTAAATGCAAATATCCACAGACTAGTGAGCCAAATAATCTCATTATTCAGCACACTGCATAGATCCTGCTTGATTAGGGTAATATGGGGGAGAGACCAACATTCAATTCAGGGATTTTCACGAAAGGTTCCAAGGTTCCCTCAATTGAAAACAATAGACTGTGCAATAATTTGTGATGTCACTTTTACTTCTCAGAATTACAACTTTTCTTTTTCATTACTTTTCCTTAAGTTACTGCCACTAGTTCCAAAGTGTGACTTTTGTTTTACTTTTACAGAGTGAATTGACCATACCTGCATTATCCTTAAAACATTGTTTGCAAGAGAGGTATTATTCCAATGTAGGATAAATATTCTGATCTCAGAGTGAAACAAAAGCAGACAATGTGAATAAGCCAGTTGGGTAGTTTAGTACTTCCAGTGGTTTCACAAGGTCAGCTGTAAGCTGTACTGTGACAAAGTTTTCACCAAGGTAAGTGGTTCACTTGACTTTTGACCCATCCCATGATGCACTGTGTGAGAGCATTTTCCCAACTCATCTTTTGTACAAGAAGGTCATCACAAACACTTCTGCTATGGACTTCCTCACACGAAATGTGTAAATTTCTACATTTTAAAGCTCATTAACTCAAAGATATATGTAGATGGGAGGTGGATTGATGTGACTAACTTTTTGGCCTCTTTCACATATATTATTTTAATTTTAGACTTACAGTACACTAAAAGTCACTGTAGCCTGTCTGCTTACTCATGGAAAAGTTAAAGCAATGTACTCTATTCTATAGACTGATTCATGTTTTCAGACAAATGACATCATGGCTAGCAGGCAAAAGAGTTGATGAGGCCCATTTATACTTTCCTCACAACCAAAAGTAGATTCTAGTTTGTCTACTTTCTGCATACAATCCAACCAGCATTTACACATGCAAAACCTGGCAAGCATGCATGCATATGTTTTTACATATGTGCTGTGCCTATCAGTGCCTACAATGATGTTTACTGTGAATGGTCTATTTCACACAGTGAGTAAACACATGACAAGAGGTGTTAACCCTTACTGTACACTTGTCCATGAATACACATTTGTGAACACATAAACAAAACCAATGATATAGCTGACTAATAGCCCAGCAAATACTAATGAATACAACTGAATCGTCATAAACAATTATATTGTTACTGCAATTTGCGAACTTACCAAACTCCTCAGCATGGTCAATGCATTCCCTCACCACTAGGGGTAGTTCAATGCCATCCAAGGATTTAGACTGTTTCACAGCCTCTTCCAAAGGCATCTTGAAAATTGGTTTAATTTCACGTGCTGAAAAAAGATCAAGTTTAAAAACCTTATTTCTACTGGAAAGTATGACACAAAATGGACACTGGCATTAACTACGGTACAATATGTGCTCTTTATATCTACAACAGAAATATACTCATTTGCATCATAATTTATTCAAGGACAAGAAAACCAGTCCCACTTCTAATGTTTATAGACCTAATGCATTGACATCAGGCAACATCATTTTGGAGGACAAGCAATGATGCACACTGCAAGCACAATGTAGACAAAAGGAGTACAAGGATAGTACAACTGCCCTATGTTTGTCAGTATATGAGTACACTCCTTTTGCCAAGAATACTGCAATTGTTATTTTCCAGATTAAAAATTATATCCTGGCATCAAAACTTACAAAGTTCCAAACCCCGTGAGATTCAGTACCATGCTACATTCATCAGTATGACAACACCAAATATACTTTAGTATGGCCTCTGCAAATGGTGGCCAGGTAGCTTCTTCTGGCCTGAACGAGAAATCACTGTTCACGGGGTAACAAGTTTTAATTAACACAGAAATATGGCACTTAGGTATGCCAGTCTAATTAAATGGTCAAAAGGGTAGGGGAAGGGGGTGTCCAGGTAAGCAGTCCCAAATCAGCACCCTACCCTATTATCCTAAGACCACAGGTCCAAATCATCCCATAGGTCTGAGGCAAAATTAATTGAGAACTTCTACGTTAATGCATCATCACACATACATATTTAGTACGCACCTACAGTAAGATTCTGCTCACATGACAAACTGTCCCATAGGAAAACTTCCATGTCCCTCATTGACACACTGACCGGGGTTAAGAAGAAGTTTTCTCTGTGATTTTCAATCTAATTTAAATAAAACTTACACAATCGTTTCTGTAGCTGGGAGACAGACAATTCACTAATGGTGTTGGATCGAGACTTTTGTGGCTTGGAGCTGCTTTCTTTGTTTAAGTCTCCCTCTCGGCTTCTGCTTCTCTTCTTCAAGTCACCTCCGCCATCCTTGTCCTTCCTCGATTTGGACGAAAAGGCAAACAACCTCTTCTTTTTCTTGAGTTTGTTCCTACAAAGTGTACACAGATTTTTTATCATTGATTATTTCTTACTGTGGTTAGTTATATAGTCAAACAGGTTTAATAATGATAAATAACTATTTGACAGGTTTGGGAAACAGTTCATATGCCAGAGGGAACACTTTATGCTGAGAATTAAAATGTTTGGAGGAATTCCATTAAAGGGAAATATTGCCTTTATTTAACAGAAAATTTTCATATTTTTTAAACCAAATTAAGAGGTACAGAATGATAGACAATTCAAAATAAGGCAATAGAGTAGCTTTCTTTTCCAGACATAAAGCTCTCACTGGCAGAACTGCATTATATTTGTTGAGCAGATATAATTTGTACAACCAAGCTTTCAAAAATTCAATGATGCAACATCCGTTACACTTTTCATGCATAATATTTTGAGGAGCTAAAGCTGTTGCTAGAGTTTACTGGTGAGACTGAACAGTTTAATAATGATTAAAGGTATTTGTTTGTAGGGGCATTTCAAATGAAATATTTCCTTTTCAAACATCAAAGAAGATAACAAATATTTTAATCTTTTTTAACTTACTTAGTTGTATTATAGAAGAACTAAGAAGTCAAGTCACTGCTGGCCTAAATGTACCAGCCATCATTAGTGTAGAGGTCAAATTATACAGTCATTCAGATTTGACTTTCACATATCCCATTTGCTACTTCATACTATTTTTTAAGACCTGAATGTGACAACACATTTATTTCTGCAACTGTTTCAATCAAAGTATACAACATTAAGGTTTTTCATTTAGTATGCAACAATTTTGAAACATCATAATAGCTGTAATAGTACTGAACAAAAAATGAAAGATTCAAAGTCAGCACTAAGGCTTACTAAAATAAAAGGATAGTCTGGTGGTAATTTTAATTTATATCAATAATTAGCTTTTCAAACCTTTTTCATCTCAGCATGTAGGAAATTATTTTCTTTCAGCAAGATGTCATGCAACAAAGCTTTTGTTTTAGAAGTTGAGTAGAATTTTCAATTGCTGTATAAACTTCCTGTAGTACTGTAACTGTGACTTACATCTTAGTTGTTATAGATGAGGATTTTTGAACACCTGTGAGGAACTCCAATTTGGGGGTACCATACAAATTTCCTATATTTTCTTAAGATTTTTTAATGTCCATACAAATAGCTTGACATTGGGTTTTGTATTATCTGTCCAACCAGCAGCATATACCTTTCTTCTTCATCATCAGACACACTTTCTACACTCTTCTTTGGACGTTCTAATGTTGACGAGCTCCTAGAACTAAGTTCAGTTTTGGATGACCATTTTTTCTTTCCTTCAGAGTCTTGTAGAGATGGGTTTTCTGCAGAAAGAATAAAATAACAGAACATGACAGACAGAGATATAGGCAATGCTTGGTCTGAATATTGCAAATATTGCACCCCTATCATCTCCCTGTCACTATATACTGTATGAACTTCAATTCAAAAAGCTTAACTTCTATAATGCTCAAAATAACAAAATTTTATGGTATTTGGGACAAGAAATTCAGTATATACAGTATAGATATATTAAAAGAAACTTGTGATTGGATTATGGTGACACTTACAGTTAATTGGGATCCTTAAGTTTGCATTCTACTGAGAAATTTATTAAATTGAAAATGGGTACATCTATAGAATGGGGGGCCACTCTTGAAGACCATCTAGCATCCAGATGGGGGATGCCATGTGACTCAGTTTATCTTGCACCCTAAACTTTGACTCTGCATCTGAAGATCAGCGCATCCACTCCAGGACTGATACTGGTGAAATAATTCACTGCGCGAGAGCATCTGTGCATCCAATCCAGAACATTGCTTATGGTCTTAGGCCTAGTAGTAAGGAATGGCCAATAATGAGTCGTTCTCTGATTTAATTAACCTGCTGTACGCATATTCCCATTTTATTATTAATTCCTTCATGTTTATCAAACAGCCTTAACTTTGACTCTGCATCTGCACATCCACCCTGGGGAGGCTTGGAATGGACAAAGAAAATTTTCGGCAAGTTTCACTTTGCCTCTGCTTCCCAGCATCTGCACATCCACCCAAAAATGCTTCCAGTGGACTAAGAGAAAAATTACAGCACATCCGTGCATGTACAAAGATATTCTAGATCAACGATGTGTCGTTCTCAAAAGGCATCCATACTTGTAAAGTGCCTGCATTTATCTTGTTAAAAATTTTGACCCTGCATGGGTGCATCCACCCAGGGAGAGCTTGGAATGGACTTAGAAAAATTTGGAAAAGTTTCCACATAAACAACACGTTATTATGGACTACAGATTTTCTCAAACTTTGACTTTGCATCCGTGCATGCAGATGCTCAGAAACAAACCTCAAGTGGCCCTGTATTCTGTATACTTACTCCAAAAAATGACAATACATGTACAGTAAGTAATCATGAGTCGATCAGTATCATGAGTCGATCACTGCGATTTAAATGCCAGTATAGCGTGAAGGTGAGCTGTGATTCCAACTCAAACATGGCCCACAACGCATATTCTTCAAACAACATCAGAAAGATGCCTTTGCCTTATCATTTGTTAAGTTCAAAGCAAAAACATGACTCATGGCCAAATTTCCAAGTTTCAGAATATGAATGAACTAGAAATTTGCAAACATTACCAAAAGTGGTGACTCAAATGTCTTTCATGAAGCTTTCAGTCAAAATTTTGATAGGAAAGACAACATTCATTTTGTTTATTAACATTAAAATTCTTAAATGCAGTATTTCATAGTATTTTATCCGCTTATTGTCTATAGTGATTGACTCAAGATTCCTTCATAAACATTGTGTTGTATACCGTCACCTGTTTTCAAAATTCATTTTCTACGGATTACTCAATCCTAAAAACACCAAAATACAGCACAATGTGGAAGACTCATTAGAAAATATTACTGCAAACTTTTATTCATTTTAGTAATGTTATTATATTTTTATTATCACTTTAGTCTTTAAGTGATTGACTCATGATTACCCCAGTATACACAAAATTCATTTCTACTGTATGAGGTATGTGCAGTGCTGTGTGTGATTACTACACTAAGGATAAGCAGTCACTAGTGGATTTGATATGCAGTAAAAATTCCAGTGCCCTTACAAGGCTATTGTTTTATGAGTCTACAAGGATACAAAGTTGATATTCTGCAGCAACTTCCTGTTGTCTAGCCTATAGTATTAAGACTGACTTGTCTTTGAGCAGCTATGGGGGTATGAAGTCAAACTATTGGTTGTCTTTTACAAAGCTACGATGATACGCAGTCAGGATTCAAACTGTGTCTTGAGGATACAAGGAAAAGCCAATGTGGTGATTGCCAAACCCCATAGCCCCTGAAAAAACTGAGCTTCAATCTCCCAGGGTGTTCTGTAGTTAGTTAGATGAGGTTTTACAGCTCAGTTTGTAACCAATTGGTTTAAGTCGGGCTGGTCATGGGGCCCAGGGAGCATTTTTACTCTTGCAAGGTTATGAAAAATTTTGTATGTAACCTGGGGCAGTTTGGGGAGTTTGGGGGGGGGATGGGACTCGGCTCTGAGGGGAAAAAACAAAACTCAACCTCTCAATGACATCTGGACTTAGTTTATTTTTTGAGACTGAGCTGCTGTTTGGATGTAAGGATACCAGTTTTGAGAAAACTGTTTATGTATGCTGCCCTCTATTTTTGTTAAGTTAGAAAGTTGTTTAAT
>WURT03354385.1:10848-28098 GCA_009936505.3 Holothuria glaberrima | reverse complement strand
CTTACACACAACAAGAAATAAGAAAAATTCACAAAGTATATAAATTTTTCAATATATAATCAGTAAGAAACTTTGTTAAAGATAGCGCTATTTTGCAACTTGGCCCCCTTCACCTTTGTCGAACATAAGTTTCTCAAAGGGTCCTTTCTAGTTAGACCCCTCCTCCACGACGACAACTCCACAGTAGGCGACCAAAGAAGTGTCCACCCCGATTGTAAATTACCGTAGATACGACAAGGCACCCTTACACAGACCTTCTGGCTTATCTCGGTGGGGAAAAGTTGCTGGTATGTTTCCTGATGGGACACAATTGCAGCCATTTTAATGTCTAGTCTGATTCACGTTGTGTCACCAAATTTCATGTTGGATTTCAAAGAGTCAACATCGGGAACAGGACACCCCATGGCCGCTTTGCCGCTCACTCGTGCTTTCGGTACTCATTTTTAACTCCTGCATCCGCCCTTGTGCAGTCAGGGACAGTCACGTGAACAGATCCTTAGCGAAGACCAGAATACATTTTATCTACTAAACGGCTAAGTAGTTTAATTTTGATTTTCAAATTAGTTTTTTTTTTCACGTATGAATGGCTACCTGAATTCAAACACGAATACTACAAGCTTGAAAATTCATAAAAGCAATTACAAATATGAAAGCCAGCAGCTAGACAACGCTCCTAAGGTTATTTGAGGCTAAAAGTTCACAAGGAAAGTTCATCTCCCTCCCTACCATTTTAAGTCAATTTTCTCTGTGCAGGGATAGGGGCAAGTAATATCACACCTCCCTGCTCTATGATAGATTCCCTATCGGTGTCACCATGCACTGTCCCGTCTCCACTTTTGAAGTTGAAAACAATGTTTGTGGATTGGTGGAAACACTTTATGATCTTCTTCCAGTTTTCTGGGTATTAAGCACGTTTTCACAGAACAAATCTGTCAGTTCTGACAGTTTCTTTAAGTTGACCCTGTCTACCTGGTAGGGATGCCATAGCATTGCAGTTTCAAAACAATATGTTTTGTTTTCTTCGATTAACCCGGGACCAGGAAACGTCAGGCCTATAGGCGATGTCCACTGTGCCTAAAGGGTAACCGGGCACACTAGTTCTACGAATACGGTATGCCTAAGTTTCTGTGCAGATAAGGTACGTAGGCATACAACAGGCGCAGATCCAGTGAGGGCTTTCCTGGCTCGACCCCACCCCCGTCGGCACCATTTTCTTTTTATGAGACGGTCCTAAAGCTGCTGTATACATTTTGTATACTTAATTTTAATTGCTAAATGCCAGGAAGTACCATTTGAGTGTCTAAATTTCAAGTCTACCCCTAAACACTTATCGATGCTTCGTACATTTGACTCTCGTAGGTGCGAACATGGAGTTAGCCCCCCTCCTTTTGTAAAACCCTGGATCTACTCTAGTACAGCACAAAAGGAAATATTAATTAATATTATAGAACGGTAAAAGGGAAAACGGATTTTAAAAATAGACTACATTCTTAAAGTTTACGGGAAAAACGTGCTTTTAGTGGTAAAATCACTCGTGCGTTGACCTTTACGATAGTAGGCTATTTGATTAAAAACGCGAACTTCAAACTACACCCGTAGCTTACAAAAGACTGCATAACTACTTTGGGGACTGAAATCACTTAGGATGCATTGCGTGTAAAGCCGCATAACATTTTCTTCAGTTTTATAAAGGTCTTTCCCTCAAAGACTAACGTAAACCTCTCTTAGGATTAAAATCTTACACTGTGTAAGTATAAAAAGAAATGTGGGAAGCTGATACACTTCTATGAATATACATGATAAAGTTAAACTTACAATTGTGTTGTTTTTAGCCCCTTCTGCTCACTGCATAGTGTGATTAGATATGGGCTGACAGTCCCAGTCAAAGTTGCGGCATTCGCTATTAAAAGGAAAAATGCGTAGATTAAATGTAGAATGATAATCATCTTCGGAAGAAATTTTCGTCAGTTCTAAACAACTTGAAAATCTACAGGAGATATGCAATATTATGTTATATTCCTGTTAAAAGTTTTTAGGGGACATACAACTTTGCGACGGTTTTAACTGTACTGGGTAAGACGATTAATCTTCATCAGTGGGCAATCAGTACAGTAAGATGGTTTCTAACTGAGACTGGGGGACATGGGGACAAACGACTCGGTTCCCGATGTAATTTTGGACGTTTATGACATTTCTACGAAATGAAAATTACTTCCCCACAGTTCAAGCAGCCCTAAAAATAGAAATTGCCATGAAAACTTTTTCTAGTGACTTGTAAGTGGCTGAACAGAAGTGCTAAGCTAGGGGAATAATGTCAATTGGCGGGCATCAAGTTATGACGTCACTATTTTGTGACAACGAACAAAGCACCTTCTGTCCGGGATGTTGCCGTATACCTTTGATTTCACCGGATCTGGCCCACATTTTTATTTTCATTGGAGAAGTGGTTGCAATGTGCCTTGACCCAAGCGCCGTTCATGTTCAAGCCGATCTCAGCTACTTTGAGTTACCTTCAAGGACGAGTGCAATCAGCCAATATATCGTAACCTGGTATCGCAGTTCATGTGTAGCCTACTACTCGTGGTAATGATTTGGCAGTATTTTCATTCCGTAATTGTACAATATTTGCGGAAACAGTACAGCTCCATAGGTTTCATAAGTGTGGAGGAAGGGGAAAGTAGGACGTTGGTGGCATAAGGCTGTGATTGCGCATTGCTCCTGTTAATTGTGTACCTAGGAGCGAGCTGCGGGAAATGGGAGGCGGGGAAAGGCATTGACTTGGGAAAATGCTCCTATGCAAAGGAATCCTCCATTCAAGACAATTCTCATATCCGTCATCTTTTGGTCCAATTTTGTGTTCGAAAACTGTTTAGATTGCATTTTTTGTTGCCTTTCTTTACGAGCATATAATGAAAATAATTAAGTATCGTTTAAATCTTATATGCTAACTTATTTTTAAATACCGGTTTCCTAAAATTTCATGGGGAAGTTTGCTCCCTGTTTTGAAGTGGTGATACGACCATCAGGCGTATAAGTGCCTGAACGAAAATTTCTTTTGCAGTTTTTTTACACCTCAAGAGAGCTACAGGGGTGGTCTAAGCCGACACGGTGACTAGCCACCCTTTTCTCATTTATTGCTGAAGAGTGGGAAATATAGATTCTATAATTATAATTTAAAGACACCCACAACCCAAGAAATCACATATAAAAGGGCTAGTTTTTTTTCCAAATTTACTTGCGAGGCACGGGATATGCCGCTGTACATGAACCTTCAGTGCTGTAATGTGAGGATTTCCCCTCAGTGGCATACCTGGAAATAGTTAAATGCTTCATTCTAATGGTCACAATTTTGTAAATACCCAGAGCATCAGTAGCTTCTCGCTGCTGGACCCCATCGGGGTGTTGTCCCTAGACCTCACACGGGGCCCAACAGTGGCCTTTTTACCCCAACACTTGCAGTAGAGCGCTTCATGTCACCATGAAACCTCCAGTGCCCCTCAGTCCTTCGTGATGGTGTGCCCCTCCGACGGAATATTGTGCCCCCATTTCGAAAAGTCTGGTGACATCATCAATTTTTCTTTGGCTCAGCACATCTTATTTAGTACAACACTGGCAAAACTTTGCTTTACAAAAGTGTTTTTCGTGATAAAATATTAGTGAGTTTCAGCTGTGTCTAATGAAATTAGTGCCACTGCCTATCCCCCTCAGTTGCTTACGTAACGTTCCACTGACCAGTGAGAAAAGTCGAAAAGTCCAGAAGTGTTAGGCAAGGAAACGAGAAATGCCATTATGGAAAAATATTCCCACTTTTCAAATATTTTTACAATTTTCATCATCTTACCCCTTCATTTGAGATGCTCAAATTTGATATCTCCCATTTTATGCCCTCATTGTTGGGGGAAGGGGGGTGATGTCACGTGAGCATGGCAATAATTCTAAAACGGTACTTTCATGTGTTAAACTTACCAAATTTTGAAACCATAAAGCATGCTTTCTCCGTTGAAGAATTTCCAGTCGTTGTAGAAACAGGCATCTGTGGGGTGCAAATATAGCATATGTATGAGCTTCAATTTTTGTTTAAAACATACTACAACGTAGGACGGGTAAACTGTTTACTACCCAGTCAACTTTTCTTAGCCCGAATTCTGACATCAACTCGATGTTGTCTTTATTGTGCTGGTTCAGAAAAGAGTGACCTATGGCGGAGTATTCGGAACTCCGGGACGTCACCTAACTTCTTTCCTTTTTACATTTCATTAAAGTCGTGTGAAGAAAGTAATAGAGATATTGATAAACATTAAAGGGAAAATGCAGTCCCTCCAATTTAAAGTAGTTTATCCCAGTACAATAGTTCAGGAACGGCTCCTATCAATCATGTGACAATATTTTTGTTACTTATTTTCTAAATTTATGCAGAATAACTCATTGGTTTACCCTCAATATTCAATGATTTTACACAGGAGCATTACGAAAATACTGTACATGTGAGAGAAATACTGTAAGAGAAGATCTGTAAGATTTAGCAAATTTTTGAAAATAAACTTGGGGGACTACCATCTCCCTTTAAACTCTAATTTGAGAACTGTAAAATGTTACAGAATTATGTGCCCTTACAGCTATGCCATTGACATACCTTCAGGGTTACTTCCGGAGAACTTCATTTTGTGATCAATATGCTCAACACAACTTTCAACGACTTCCACCTGCCCATCAGTGCAACGTCTGAAAACGAAATGAAACACGATCAGAAATAATCAGAAATCAGAATTAAGATTTCAAATCATCAAATTACAACCAGAGGTAATCCATTGAGTTGAGAATCTCATTTCCCCGTCACAAATACCTTGTGGTTAATAAAATTTGTCATCATACTGATTAAACAACAAATGTCGAAGACCTCTGTTAGGTCGTTTGAACTCTGACCCTTAAACTTTGACCTACATTCGACCTCTGATATAGATCCTTAGCAACTAGACAGCACTATTTTAATTGTCTGACCATAAACTTTACAAATTGTGGTCTAATGAGCTTTTGTAACATACCGATAACAAACAAAAGCTAATACCGATTTCATCACTTGGTCTTTGACCTTCCTATGACGTCATTAACGAGGCATGTACAAGTGCCAGGTACCTAGTGCCTACCAACTTTGAACTTGAACTAATTTGTACGGTTTAGATGGAGTTATCTCCCAACTTTGTCGAAAAAATCTGCCAGTGAAGTACAATATCTCCCTATACTTTACAACTTGGGAGATAGTAAGATAAAAGCTAAATTGAGTCATTTGTGATGCACACTACATTCATTAAGTTTACTGATTATTTTACATTTAAAGTGTACCTAAAGTCTAAAACTTAAGAACTATATCACAAAGTTTGAAAAATGAATCCCCAAATGTTCCAGATCCCATCTTCACATGACATACCTGACACTGCAGCTAAAAATTAAAAATGGTACATTGCCCAATAATTTGTGACGTCATTCTTGTACTATTCAAATTACCGTCTTTGTGTTTCTTTTGGTTTTCGAAAGCAACTAAACCTTGCGCCAAAATATGATCACGGTGTTACTGTTACAGGGTAACTTGACTAATACAAAACATTCTCCGTACAACATGCTGTGCAAAAAATAGTAAAATTTTCAAGATCATATGAACATTTTTATTTCAACACGAAACAAAAGCAGGAAATTTGAGTTGTAGAAGGCCACCACAATTTTTTTCGCAATCGATCATTTCAAATTAAATGAATATATATTTCAACATTTTCAGTGGGTACCCCCACTCCAAGTTTTAAAAGTGAGAAAAATATGACCCCATCCATGCCTATTGACTGCCATGAAAAACACTTACAATTTATCGCATCCAAAGGATAATTCCTGACCGTTATTCATGCTTCTTCTGTCCACCCAACAGCTTCCACAATTGGAGGTGCCCAAGTCTTCCGATGGACATCCCTCTATCGTTAAAGAGAATGGAAAGATGATAAAGATAACTATTTTTTCACTATTAAATCCCCAAATTACTAGCTAAAACTGAATTTATGTCATATACACACAAACCCGACCCACTTACATGAACACCAAGAACGCAGTCATATGTCTATCCTAACGGATGACCTAACATGATATATGATATTTATGTTTTGACCAAAAGGGTAAGGTGTGTGTTGTGACCTAGGGAACTAAATCCAGTGTTTTTATGAAAATTCTCAATTTTTGTTACCGAAATTAAGCACACACATCTGCAATGGAACGAGATAATCTCAGAGGAGATAGAAACTTAATTTACATTAACCGAAGTTGAGTAAGGTTCAGAAAATTAGGAACTTACCTGGCATGCATCCCATCAGTGTGCACTTCGCCCCTCTACCAAAACACGAGCTTGAAAAAATAATATAATATATCCTGTTTAGGGCTTAAATCAGCCTAGTCAAAGAACTTCGAAAGTGTAGAAGAAAGGTTTATACTGTAAGTCTTTTAATGCAAAAGCAGTGAGGGCTCCTAGGTATGCCCGACGGGGAGGGAGAAAGCTCCCCAACAGGCGCAGCAACTTGAAGCCCTGGTAAGGGACAGGTTGCTCGAAGAACGCCGAAGCCAAAGTTTTAGGCGAGAATGAAGGGTTTGAGTTGAAGAAAATTTGAAAATTTTGAGTTTTTATTGAACAATCTGTCTTGATCAAAATTAAACCCAAGTAAACTTTTGGGGTGACGGGTCGCCGTTGGGGATGACATACTTTATCATACCCAATAAGACTCTGCGATGATATTGAAAAATATCCCGACTCTGCGATGATATTGAAAAATATCCCGAAAGGGGACAGACGGTTCGTTTTGTACTGGACTCGAAATTGGCCCGGAATAAAATGTCCCGGAATCGAGTGCAGTAAGACTAGGAGTCGAAGCCGATTCCACTCGAGTTCACAAAAATTGACATAAAATGATGATAAGGTAAGGATCCATTGTTATTAGTGAACAGTGTTGTACATGAGTGATCATTCAGCCAAGTATATTACTAAGTGGGTCAGACTACTAAACTGACTTCTACCGATAACTTTAATGAGGTACTGCCCATGTAAAAGAGCATGACACACATGTATGATATGCTAAATTATCAATATGAAGATGCTAACTGGCCTTGGAATTTAGACTAATGGAATAGTGAGGAATTGCCATGCAACTCTGCGGGCACAGGATTTAGAATCGGCCAAGAAGGGGAGTCACTAAAATCGAAATTCGCTCGCCGCAACGTGAACTCTTACACAGCCCTGCTATGCGAAGTTGAATTATTCTAAGTTAGTAGGATTGATATTGTCTGATCAAAAAAATTATGTTTTTATTTAGGAATATTTGGGAATGAGAGAGGCAAAAGTGCCTTAATTATCGGGCGAACTAGTAATGTGCGAGGCTTGCCTCATGACTCGAACTTTTTGACCCTAGTCCCCCACACACCCTCACACTACCCTTAGCCATCAATGTTGCCTTTTCATACCAAACTTAACAATCAGTGGCATGTTTTACCAATCACAAGGGCCCAAGGGGTATAGTCAGTTTCATTTTATATGGCAAACCTAACAAGTGTTGCCTGGCTCAGTGCCATTTAGGGGAGCCATCTATATCTAAACCTATAGCAAAAGCCACGTTGCCACAAAGTAACCAAAGGTGATCTTTCTAATCATAAATTATATAGGAATATTTGAGTGATCAGTACGTGATAAAATCTGATAAAGATAATAGAGCAGGCAATTAGTAGTTAAGCTTGACCACGTTTAACGGTTTAAGTAATAAATCAAAGATCCTCCAGAGGGTCACTGTTCATTCGTAACATCAGAGGATCGCCTTAGTGAGTTAGTAAGCTGTACGGTGGCTTCACCAAGGAAGAAGGGGGGGTCGGGGCACTTCCCACCAAACAGTTTGTCGTTTCTCACATACGAGATTTTGGGTGTAAACAAAATCATGTGCAAACACATTGTTTATGTATCGACTTGAAAAGGAGGACCCATTGTAACTAATCAGTCAATCGGGGGGGGGGGGGGTTATTTTGCACAATATTTTCCAAACACTACAATTTTGCGGGCCGTTTCGCGCGCGTCTCTTGATGTGGACTTTGTAAAGCACTGCCTTACTAGGAAATGTACTCCCAATTTTTTTGTTTCAACATCTATTTTCTAACGGCTATGGGACCATTGCTGCCTCTCAGTTAATAAATTCCAACATCTGTTATCTTTTAGTCCAACCTTATGTTCGAGAACTGCAAAGTTTGCTTTAATTTTTGTTGCCTTTTGTAACCACATGCAATAACATATATGCAAACAATTAAATAGCTTCATCTTATCGGGTAATGTGCGTTGTCTTGTAAATACACTAGAAATAACAAGAACAACGAAATGTATGTTGAATAAATGATGTAATAATGTTAACACATTTTATACACAATAATGGTTCATGAAGTACGGTTTTATAAAAAAAAAACACCATCTGTGGGTGGCCACAATAGCTTTCAACTAAAATGAGCTAATCTGTATGCTGTCTAGACGCACAACCTTTCATGACATCAAAATATATAAAAGGTTCTCAATATGTCCCATTGTCTATGCCTTCCCACTTCCCGGAGCGATAAAAATGATCTTATTTGGGTCAATTTTCTATGCATTCATTTGAATTTGGAAAAGAATCCTTACCATGTGTTGCACTCGTCATAGAAGTAAGAACCAGCTGGCCTTTTACCACCGCAAGTCTGGAGATCTTCAGCTTCTTCCACGGTGTCTAACTCACTACAATTTACAATATTACATGTTGTGACTCCGTTTTCACATGTGCTGTAGAATGCAAAATAAAACTAGTACGTCATTCTCCGTATATAAAAGTACCAGCCGGGCCAGCTGCCCCCTGGAGTTTGAGGAAACCTACTTCTCGGGCGGATTTTGGGAAAAACAGGGTAATCATTTTCTCGGGTTATAAGTGTTTTGGGGCAAAAATGTTCAGCCCCTAGAGGAAATGTTCCTCACGCCCACGGTTCCATGCATTTTGGTAACCAGAACTGATATTCACATTGCATTGACCAGGCCCTGATTTTTTTCCTTTTGAAAGAAAATTCAAAATCGAGGGAATTTATAACCTTTTAATTTGAATTCCTGCATGTAAAATTCACTCTAAGATGTCCAATAAAAAATTCCCAATTTTACTGATGTTAAACTGTACATTCTACCCCAATCTGCTCTTTCTTAAAATATAAATTTCTTCAGACATTTTCTTCAAGTTCACGTGCAGGTTTAGCTTGTTAAAGATACTCTGTAGCAAGAATACATACCAACGACGACATTCACCGTCCATCACATGTTCAATGATCTTCCCAGTTTCACCAAAGTAACAAGCATCTGTTGACAGGAAGAAGAAAATTTTATTGAAATCTACCCAAAACTTGTTATGATGTACAATTGAAAAGGACATAGGTCTAATTAACTTTTGATCGACAATAATGGTTGTTGCTTTTCAGTGTTTTTGTTTTTTGTCTTTGTCTTCTTTTTAGGCAAAGATAAGGCGTCGTCATATATTTCCCTTTGAATGACACAGCTTCTGACAAATTTGGTATCATGAGTTGCCTTTCCAAAAACATACATGAACAAACAAAAGAACTAACAAACGAACAAACAAACAAACAAACAAACAGATAAATAAACTGACATTAGTAAACATGTTGCTCTTGATATGTATAGTTAGCTTTAAGAAGACAAATTGCTCAAATGATGACATTATATTGAATGTAGCATATGTAGCTAAGATTCACCGATGTTGTGCATACTCACTTGGTTCGCAAGTCCTGTCCGTACATTGGATGACATTGAGACCATGGCAAGTACTGTAAGGTTGAATAAGAGAAAATTTCGTAGCTTTTCGTTTGTGTAGGTGGGGCCTTTACTGACGCAGTGCACTGCAGACGTCGCTGCCTGCTAAGACTCCCTGAGTAATGATCTACTGTAATTGTATGCACGTAGCACACCACAGATTGCAAAACTATATCTTTGTCATTCTTATATATGAAATGTACAAAAGAATGCACTTAGAGTGGAAAGCATTAAATTCTCATCAATGAGGACCATAAGTTTAAAATTTATTTCCTAGATTTGGTAGCGATAAATACAGCTGAATGCTAGGCCAGGGCTAGACCAGCAGCTTTGGGTCTTTGTTAGTCGCTAATTTGCAATTATTCTTTGCATAAGCGTAGGAAGCTGTTCAAGACGGGGGGGGGGGGCTGAACCTTGTTTCTGATCGCCGTCCTGGGGAAGGGGTCTGATGGGAGGGGGTGTCTCCCTCCCCTTTGGAAAATTTTTGGATATTTGAGGGGCCATAGGTGCAATCTGGTCATCATTTTTGGATAAATTTTAAGGTAAATAATTACTGCAAATCTTTGACATTCCCTAACCCTTTGGAAAATTTTTTGATACTTGAGGGTCCTTAGATGCAATCTGGTGCATCGTTTTGGACAAATTTTAAGGTAAATTACTTCAATTTTTTATTTTTCTTAACCCTTTGGAAAATTTATGGATATTTGTGGGTCCTTAGATGCAATTTGGTGAATTGTTTTGAACAAATTTTAAGGTAAATTACTGTACATTTTTGACATTCCTTAGTCCTTTGGAAAATTTTTGGATATTTGAGGGTCCTTAGATGCAATCTGGTGCATCATTTTGGATAAATTTTAAGGTAAATTACTGCAAATTTTTGACATTTCTTACAGAAGAGACAAATAAGGGGTTTTCGTGCTTGGAAAGTAGGGGGGCATACTTCCGCCCCCACAAATTTTGCTGGGGGCTAAAGCCCCCAGCTCTCCGCTTCCTACGCCCTTGATTCTTTGAAGTAACGTCACAACGACGAATGAGCAACCCAAGATATAATTAAATTAAACGCAGTTATTAGCTTATACATCATAGCTCAACATACCGATTGGTTAGAAACTGGGCCGTAAAACCTCATCTAACTAACTATACAATATAGCCCATTTTACTCACAGATCATTTTCAAACCAATTCGAAAATCTCACCACATGTTACAATCACGGAAAAATCTCTCTCCTGGGTTGTGGTATGTGCTGCCGACAACACAACCTTCTTCTGGAAATTCCACTGGTGCCACTTTTGAAGAAAAAGGGAATAATATAAGAAAGAGAATGGTACTAACCTGAGGTCACATAAGATATGGGAGAGAAGGCAATGCTTATGCGGAACACTTGAAAACAGCAAAGGGGAAACTAAGCAATAGACAGTGACTCAACGAGAAGTCTACACCGCAAGGCGGATTAAAGTTGCACTGTAAGATAGAACCTCATTAAAATACATGAAGATGGGTATATGGCTACGTAGAAAAGTGACTTGTGATGTCCCTTCCCTTTTTTATTTTAGCCATGACTTTACGGACGGTTATAAACTTTTCCCTCCAAAACTGCGCTTGAGTAACCATAAGAAGTGTCTAGGTCTAAAATACGAAGGATAAGCCAACTAGAAAAGCACATGCTAAGTTCAGGAAGAAACAGGGAAGTGAATGCATGATTTATCCGGTGGCGCTCTCCATTTGAGCGTTGCCGTTGCCCCACAGCAAAATATGTATTGTCTGATGTGAAGGGAATGTCTGTAAATATGGTTGATATCAGGAAAACTTTCTATTACTTGCAACTTCCATTAATACAGAATACCGGTGCACACAATTTTAAAAGCATACGCATAAGCGTACGGGACTCTTCCAGCTTGGGGGGCAGAAAATTTTTTACCCGAATCTCAAAAAGTTGCCCAAATGCAAGGGCGTGGATCCATCTCCAAAACCGGGGAGACCTTTCACCATGTGCGAATCGCCGTCCTGGGGGAGGGGTGTAAGGGATGCAAAATGGTGCTACATTTAGTGCTAAATTTGAGTTGGATATATTTCCAAGAATTTCTACTTTTTTTACGAAATCTTCCCATCTTGCTTGTTAAAGTGATATTTTACTCAGTTCTTGGGGTAAATCAGAACCACACTGCGTGAAGTAAGTGAACAGTAAATTTTTAGACTACATATACCATTAGCATGTTTACTCATATCTTATGAAATTTGGAAGTGATTAGGACTGTGCATATCAGAGCCTTTTCGAAAGTCTGATAGAGGTGATACTGGTAAACAACTACATGCGTGCGAAGCGCGCGAAATTTTTTTCACTATTTTCGGGATTTCGATCAAAAATTCGGGAAATCAGTAGAAATGTGGGCAATCTTTTCACATTTTCTTCATCTCTGCCGAAATTTCAACTATTCTGTGCCCGAATTTTGGTTATTATTTTGCCCGAATTTTCGACCTCAGAAATTTGTTGGGGGCAGTGTGTGCACTGCCCCTTGCCCCCGCCTCGTACGCCCATGAGCATACAGTACATCATTTGAAACATAACTTGGATGGAAGCTAGGAGAAGTTTCATTTGGTCAAACATAGGCCTATACACGTACTAAATGAATGAGACAACTTTTGACATGAAATCTTTTACAATACATGACTTTTACAAATAATAATCCTATGCTATATCTTACTTGAAGTTGGCTCTGGCTCTGCCTCTGGCAAAGAAGCCTCCGAACAGTCAATGTTTATGCTGTGCACTTTGGTAGACTCAATGTCTACCCCTGTGTTACGGTCAAGGCATACACAGTATCCGAAGAAATAATCACATCGATGGGACACAAAAAAGCCATCTTCAGTACACTGTGGTTCACTCTTGAAGAATGACAAGATGGGTGATTCCATCCACTTCTTATGTTTTAGAGCACATGGAGGCGAAGTTATTTCTTCTGCTACATCGGTATTATGCTCCACCTCATTGTCTTGTCCATTAGAATGATGGAGAGGAACGACTTCCTTTGGTCTAACTGCGGAGGGAAATGAAATTAAAAAGTAAATTGAATTGTTTAACTTGTACAATAAACAGAAAGTTTACCTCTCTCTGTAAGAAAGCATTTAGAGTTAGTGAAGTTCCCTTCTCGTGGTGTAAATTCCACTTTAACTTGTTTCATTTTGTAGGAGATACATCTTTAAAGCTGTCATAATTGACCGGAATTGTTCACTTACAAAGGTGTTCATCTTTTCTTTCCACGTAGTATTCTTCACAGTCTGGGACCCCTCGTGTAAATGTACTGACGATCATCTCCCCTGTCCATCTGTCGGCACAGAAACAACCCCCAGACACCTCATTACACTGAAGAATTGTGTAAGACCCATCGGGGAGACAGGTTGGCTTGAACGTTCTACGTCTTTCAGTCCAGCTGAGCATTTCATGGGTGTGTCTTTCTTCTTCACACTTTGACCCTTAAAGTTGAAAAACAAGTTTTGGAGATTAGTACATGAGTACATCAAATTAAAGGGGCTCATTGAGTTGATGTGGATTACTTTGTGACAAGTGTGAAGGAAATCATTGCATGGCAATGCTTCTAATTAGCCTCATCAGTCATGTATCACTTTCTATAGCTACCGAAAACGTGAAAATTGTAGTTGGGCATGACCACTTAAAAGTATGTTTGTGTGTATGCATACGTGTAGAACGTGTGGAAGTTAATATATCATAGCGAAATGCGGGTACTACGTCAGGCGTATTATTTCAAATTACTTTAATACATTACAATAACATAGACTAGCATGCAGCTACGGTCTTGCACTAACACACAGGGGTAGGCGCCAGTTGGGGTGGGGGAAGGGAATGCCCCGGGGAAGGCTCCCCGAATTTTTACAATTTCGTAGGGGGAGGGGCTTAGTCGGTACGGTAAAATATGAAGTCCACGTCGGCGACCAGTCGCCCTGACGATTTACTTGCTTTTGCTCTCAAGCGAGCAGTATCTTCAATAAAAACCCATTTTTGGCGCACTTCAGGCGCTGTAGATATATTTCAATTTCTTATATAGTTCTGTTCCATACATCTATCTAGCAAGTGCCCTTCCCGCATTGCAGTGTAATGTATACCGTAGGTAGAGTAAACAGTTTTATGTAAAGGTGCGGAACTTCGTCCTGTTTTGCATAGCTTTGTGTCTGTCGTGCAGGCCTACCTAAAAATTTGAACGCTTTTCGTGCGCTTTGCAAATTTCACAATTCAGATCGCCCCCAACAGAAAACACTAAACCAGTGCACATTTCGGTGCTTCATCCAAATACATATGTCATGCAGATTATGAACTGCAATGTTATCGTATTTGTACAAAGGTTTCTCCAAATATCCTCTCATCCCCCTCTTCGGGGAGTTCTGTCCCCTTAAGGCATATAGACTGTCGGGCCCGTAGCCAGCTTCACATTTTTATGGGGGCAAGTATTGTGATTGGGAGAGGCCAAGTGTTGTGATTGGGGGCATAAAACATTCCACCACATTAATTATTATGCGGTTTCAATTTTCATCTGGGGTAGAAATATTTGGGGGGCATTGCCCCGAAATGCCTCCCGTAGCCCGTAGCCTGTCGCCACCTCTGCTAAAACCAAGTAATGTAAGAGTGCGGTTCCTTTAAAGAGAATAAGTAGTCGCCCCAAACTTATTTGAAACAACAGCCAACTTTCACAAATTTCTTCTTATTTCTCTCACAAATATCTTTCATAATAGTTTAGCACTTAAGTATTGCACATTCAAGGTAATTCAGGGAGTTGCTCCTCGTAAAATTCAAAATTCAGTGACAAAAGTATCGTCACATGATTTTCAAGAGTCATTCATGAAATAGGGTAGACTACTTCACGAATCCAAATTGGGGTGACTGCATTTTCCTTTTTAATGAGACACACTCTTTTTATTTTCCACAGACTACCACTATATCCCATTTTCTAGCCGGAATATTCACTTTACTTGCCTGAAAATAAAATTTAACGACCGGAACATTCAGTTTACTGTATACGCAACCAGGAAGGTGATATTAGATATTTAATATTACCGCTCTCCAGACAATTCATGCAATGGCGGATAAATTATCACACCCAACAGTGTTTCCTTCAAACGCCTACATTTCTTAGTAAGTTTACATAATACCTCACATAAACTTACTGGAACAATCCTCAGCGACTTTTCCTCCAGGGCAACTACAAGTGTTGGGTGAAATACATTGTCCCCCTTGAAGAGTACAGGCTTCGGAACATACAGCTGAAAACAGTAACATGAAATAAAAATTCATATGACGCATGCTTCTCGCAACCGAGTGCCATGATTTCATGACAAGGGGAGGAATGCTGTTTGGTTAAGTGCAGAAGTGTCCATAAGAACGTTTGTCTAGGAACCCCCGCCAAGGTTCAGCTAAGAAATTCTATTTTAAAGGGGGTTCCATGGCATGGTGTATGGCAGGGTTTTTATATCATTTTTGTGTATTACTGAACTTCAGATGAAATTTGGTGTATCCCTACAGTGCCGAACCCGAGCATATTAACCCATACAGCATAAACATTCAGAGCAGAACTTATTTTAGTGGGTCATTAAGAAAATCATTTCCGTAAACGACTAAGTTTCATTTCTAATATTTGAGGGTTAATATTTACCAGCTAGGGATGAGTTCCCTTCCTCCCTCCAAACTTAGCCACTATAGCCTGGGGAGTACTCTACGCAACAGAGTCTTAAAACTTACTTTTTCAAAGACTACTTTTTGTTAAGAGCTTTATGATTGTCATAATGCAAGGCGCTATATAAATCTATTGTATTATTTTTTAAAAAGTGCAAATTTCTGAATAGTGAATGAGACTAACAATGGACAGGTGGATTAATTGAAGGAGAAAGGAAGTGAGTGGGGAGAACACTGGTGACAAGTAATGTTAGACAACGCTTTCAGGAACATATTTCAGAACAATTTTTCCACGTTTTGATATTTACTCGTTACCCTGCCAAAAAAGTGTAAAAAAAGCCTGAGATATCATTAAGTTCATATGCGATGAGTTCTTTACCACTACAATTTCGAAACTTTCTTACAGAAAGCTATTCCAAAACTGATCTTCACTCACTTTTTGCCAAAATAATGTCAAACTGATCCTGAGATATTGTTAAGTTAAACGGGGGAATTCTTTACCACTAAAATCTCGAAACTTTCTTACAGAAAGCTATTCCACAACTGATATGAAAGAGGAACTTTCCAAGAAAATATTATCATTTGCACTATTTGTTTACTAGATCGTAGGGGTTGGTGGGTCTTCTTTTTGGGGGAGGGTGGGGTGGGGTGGGTGGGGGTTTGGTAATTTGTAAGATGCAGTGATTAGGCCCATAGCTTCTATTTATAAGTGTCAGTTTTCTTTTAGGACCCCGTTGCCCTGCAGTTAAGGTACCAACGGTTGTAGCTATTACCCCCTTCCCCCAACTTACAATTCACGTTCAAGTCAGTACCGTAATAAGTATCTTGGTTAAAGAAAAAAATCATTACATAAAAATGTAGAGTGTTTCATTCATTAAATGTTATTACTTTGATACTAGAAACTATGGGAATACATAGTGCTCAATTCATGCACCAGATTAGTATGCACATATATTTACATTGCCGGATTGCGCTAGAATAAAATGAATTAAACGTATTACAGAATAAATCCGTATATACTTATCGTGTGTTGACGTGGTTACAGATCAATTATTATGTAAGGAGAAAGTAGCCCTACAAAATAATTTTTCAGAAAATTTGCTTCATGCTACGAAGCAAATTTAGGAAAAGTTACAAATAATATGAAATATTTGAGTGTCTGGTCGATTTTTATATCTTCCCAAAGGATGGGTGGGTGGGAGGAACGTACCTCACTCCCTTTGACATCTAGTGCAACCCCCATGGCTACCCAACTGCGCATATACGGCAATACACCGTTGCTTAGAATTGTTGTAATTGTTCTATTTTTGGACCCGTTCCACAAATTTATTACAAAGCTTAGTTAAGCATACTGTATACACTGCAAACTCGGGCGTTCAACTTTAAAATGTAACAGATATAGAACGCGTCCTTACGTTCAAAGCATATTTTGAACGCTTGTGTAAAGATTTTGAACACCTTTTCTCCATTTTTTAAACGCCCGGACGCTTATTTGAACACTTGTTGCTACATTTTTGAACGCCTGAGGCCTATTTGAATACTTGCATATTTGAACGCCTGACGCCTATTTGAACACTTGCCTATTTGAACGCCTGAGGCCTATTTGAACACTTGCATATTTGAACGCCTGACGCCTATTTGAACACTTGCATATTTGAACGCCTGAGGCCTATTTGAACACTTGCATATTTGAACGCCTGACGCCTATTTGAACACTTGCATATTTGA
>WURT03354385.1:0-10748 GCA_009936505.3 Holothuria glaberrima | reverse complement strand
ACGCCTGACGCCTATTTGAACACTTGCATATTTGAACGCCTGACGTGTCAAATGTTCAAATTCTTAACGCTTAGTGCTCAAATTCTGAACATTAACGTTCAAATTATGTACAGAATTTGAACACTAGGCGTTCAGAATTTGAACATTTGACACGTCAGACGTTTTAATAGGCAAGTGTTCAAAAAGGCGTCAGACGTTCAAAAATGGAGCAACAAGTAAGTGTTCAAATAATCCTCCGGGCGTTCAGAAATGGGGAAAAAAGAGTTCAGAATCTTAACACAAGTATGTTGTGCATTCTTTCACTTCTGACTGGTAACAGACTTAATTATTCTTTAACGAAAGGTTTCAAGGAGTCAGAGGGTGCAGTATATGCACGTTTCTATTCCGATATATCATTTAATATTCGTGTTGAAGGGCCTAATCTCTTACTACCATTTGATATATTAGTCTAAATAAATCATTACATGTAATAACGCGGATCTGACAGTAATGTTTACAAACACAGTATAGCCAAAGTGTTTGACTTAAGTGTATTGTATTATGTACTTACGAGTGACACATCCATCCTCGAAACCTGTCCAACCTTCACAGCATTTGGAAGTTAGTCTGTCATGAATACAAAACGTACATGTAAAAATGCAATTATACTTGAGAAGTACTGGACAGATCAAATATGACACAACTACCACATCTGGGTCTAAGACATAAAACCAAGATCCTTTCAATGCATTTAAATTCCACTGGAGAGGTCCCTGCAAGTTCGTAGTCCCAAGAAATTTCCAGCCAATTCTAACATGGATGTACTACCTCGCAAGTGGTGTTTCTATGTGGTACTTTTCTAAAGTCACTTTGATTCCTGGCGAAGAGCCAGTGGGCGAAACCAAACGTTAATCCCAAAGCAGTTCTGCATCTCAAAGGAGCTATAATACCAGTGCAACGCCGAACTTCCATGGTTCCTCCGAAATTTGTCCCGACGTTTGCACCCTAGCCACTCTCTAATTATTCAACGGAAGAAGTTCCATTTGATTCAATTGTTATGTAGTACAGAAGCCCTAAGGTATTCTATTACCGATCAAGGGACGCCATTATATTGTTTTCAAGTTGTACTCCCTTCCTGTTTTTCTAGATCATCCCCAGGTCCCTTCCTACTGGACGTTGAGGAAATTCTCATGCCACATCTCAGACGTCTACCAGCCTCAGTGTATGGGTGTAGTATCCCCGAAACTTTATCCCCTCTGACTGATCAGCCCAGCAAGCCTTTTCATTTATATTCATTTATATTCATTTTGCACGTAACATGTTAACTTTGGACCAATCAGAAGCTCAGAAATTTCATCCCATCATGGTCCCACTGTTAGGACCAGAGCTTCGACGTGTCTTTTTGCAAGCTTGTAGTCACCAAAGATCAGAAGCTGCATGACAGAGGCAAGATTGAAACAACTTAGTGTGCTTTCAAACTTGATCTCAAGCAGGCCGGACCGGATCTGATCAGCCTCTCGAGATCAATTTTGTAGTGTGAAAGCTCTCGCAGCGGTTTTGGGGTCGGACCTTTTGCTAAGAAAACCAAAAGTTCACTTGAGTTTTTTGTTTCTCATTTGTGTCAAATATTCATATGATGAAGCATACCCGGTGGAGTCACCAAGGGTTGGGGAGGGTGCACGTGCCCCCTTGGAAAACCTTGTGTCCCTCGTGTCCCCCAACTTAGATCTGGGATTTTCAAAAAAATATAGATCTTCTGTAGACAGAGTATTCGGCTACTAGGTTTCATATAATTTGATTCTTCTTAGGACAAGAAAAGGCAGTAGTTTGTGTTTTCTTCGAATGACGAAATCGCCACACCTCGCGAAACACACAGTGACCTTTGATGTGTGTCGGTGGCTGAGCATCGGTCCTGGTAATCCATAACCCTCGCCGCCGCAACAAGTGTGAACATACGCCTTGATGAAGTGTAGGCCTTACAAGTGCACATGTAATACGTCCGCCTCGCTGACTAGACTCACTTATCAAAACAGTGAATGGTGTTGTTTCATACGTGCCGTGTAATGCCTACCGCTTGCGTTGCGAATTGTGGTGCAACCTCGGTGCCAGCAATTTCAATGTGACTGTTCTCCTTCGAGAAAAAACAATTCAAATAAATTTTGAAAGAGAATTATATGAAACAAAATTCTATACTCACTTTAGTCCCGTATGATTCCAATCACTCAGTTCGTGGGATCATGAGAATTTCACGTTAATCGAAAATTCCACAATTGAACGACTGTTTGATTCGGGAATACACTTGCAAGTTTTCCACTTTCATGACAATTTCTCAATCCATATGTTCACCATTTTTTAGTTCCTAAAAATTCTTTAATTTTTTAACACAAATTTTACTTCAAAAGGTAACGTACGTGGCACCAGATTGCATGTAAGGATTCTCAATTTTTCAAAATTTTACAAAGGGCGAGGGGAAACCCCTCCCCTTAGACCCCTCCCCAGGCCGGCAATCACACAACATATTACATGTCCTCCCGTGAGAAATATCCTGGGTACGCCACTGCGTGAAGTATGGTCTTGACAGTGTGCGGTTCGTATTCCCTGCAAAATTATGCATCCGCCACTGCCTGTCTAGTCGTGTTCCCCATCGAACTTTTGTGCCCCCCTTGTGCCCCACCAGAATGAAAAGTCTGGTGACACCACTGAGCATACCATGTTTGAAATTTTATGGCAATTCTCCAATAATCGGTTAGTTATCCAAAATTGATCAAATTTAAAAGTAACACTTTAGGTCAAAAAATCGGATTCTCCCAGTTTGCAGCATAAGTTGTAGAGTGATTGGTGGGTCAGGAGTGCGTAAATGGGTACCATGGCTTTGGTTTAATTGTGACATAGGTACGGTTGGCGTGAGGTCATGAGGAAGGATTTCGAAGCAAACTGGATCATGAGTGAGAATACGAGTACTGACTAGTGGGTACGGTACGGTCGGTTACGGGTTCCATTTTATATGAACTGGTACTGGTGTAAATCCTGGCACTTGAGACGTGTCGGACAGATTCTATAAATGTGGTCAAGAAGGCTGGGAACTTAAAGGGAAAATGCAGTCACCCCAATCAGAGTTAGTATGCCCCGTTACTCTAGTTCATAAATGGCCTGTTTTGATCATGTGACAATATTTTTGTAAGTGAATTGTGACATTCAAGGAGAACTTCCCCTTGCTTTACCTATTGTTTGTAATAGTTATGTTCAAAACTTCTTCAGAGGTCTTGTAATGCAATAAGCGAAGATTTGCAAGAGTTTTCTGATTTTTAGAGCAAGTTTCTGGGCGACTGCCTATTGCCTTTAAATAAGTTGTATCTGATTTAGCATTAAAATGAAACAACTTAGATAAAACTAAAGGACTTGCTGCACCCTGGATCCAACGAAAGATTTTCTGCAACGCACAACTATTTTAGCCCCGGCCCCCTTAATTTCCCTTAATTGCAGCAGTCGTATCTGCAGGTCATCTTTACAGCGTAATGCATCAGTTGATTTACCGTAAATGGTTATCTTCAAGCTATTCGTTATATTAACAACCGAATTAAGGAAATAAAAGACAAGCAGTTTATTTTCAGATCGAACTCCGATAGGAGTGGTAAATTCGTGCTTGTTTCAAGTGCCGAAACCAGTTTGTGCCATTCACCTTCTCAGTAAAAGTGTCATTGTAAATTAAACTGCCCTTTGTAGAAAGTCCTGCATGCTCTTTATTTTTAAGTCTTTGGCAGAAAACTTCAACTACTCTGAAGTGTCTGCATAAGACCGCCAAATAACACGGAAACTAGAGTGAACAGCTCTTTAGTCTAGTCAGCATTAGGCCTACATCAACTCCCGGAGGCAAATTTTAGTTACGTCGCCGGCGCATTTCATATTAAAACAAAATGAACAGTAAAATGAAAATTATGGCACCATTTGCTTTTTGGTATCGTGGGAAAACCCCTTCCCTCTTTTTCAACTAGTGAATAGGTAACTGAAACATGGCGATGCTACAGACTAGCAAAATGGAACACAACAAATGATTTTGAAAAGGTATATGGTACGGCAATGAACAGCTTTCAGATACGATTACGAGGACACGTCCTAACGAAGTAGTGACAGGGTTGGCTTTAATTGTGTAGGTACAGCTAGTGTAAAGCTGTTTTCATTAACAGTTGTTTGAGCCCCTCCCTATGTTTGTATACGCCAAGTTTCGTAAACTTGAACTTGCTTTTGATAGGCCCTTTGAAAGGTGTCCGTCAAACATGGACGTCCCTACGGATCGATGGGTGGGGGGGGGGTTGCTGGACATTTTCACAACAAATTGGGCTAAATTCCCGACAAAATATCGGTGTCAAGAACGGTAAATTCATAACCATCTGTTTCTTTCTCAGGTAGCCTTTGCAAAAAGAATGGAACAGAAATTTCAGTTATATGACAGGAGGACAAGATAAGAAAAAAAAAAAAAAACACAAACAAACAAAAACAAACAAACTGCGCTTGCACACAATCACACAAACAAACAAATAACTAAATGTCAATTTGACCTTGGCGCACTCGTTTTCATTTGTATGCTACAACTGCAAGGTCGATTTGCTCATGGAAGTACTAGCTCCGAGATAGTACTTCCAATTGTAGAAACAAAAAAGATCGTCTTTGAAGTGGGGCTCAGTTACCCGCCTTAGTGTCTATTTTGTTAATGCCTCACTGCGGGAGAGGGGAAAGCCCCCGGAAGGCTCTGAAACATTTGCACAATTGTAGGCACCAAATTAAAGCATTTTAATTATTATCTACAACAGGCATTTAGTACCCACTAAACAGACCATAAAATCGCAGTCTGTCTAGAGCTTCTCAAAATAACGTACTTCGGACTAATCCCCTGTCGATTTCTTCAAGTTGCAGTGGGATTGAAGGCTGAAGGGTGGAGGGTCATAGAGTTTTCACGGAGTTTTGCAATGTTATAATTATTGTAACCTTATTATGGGAACTTATGATAATACAACAAGCTTACAAATTTATGCCTGCGAATCGGGCCAAAAATTGCACTTTTAAGTACATTTTAGTAATGTTTGCTAACTTTGCAAGGTTATCCGGTAGCTACACATTTCAGTCCCCCATCACCGAGTTCGATAAAGGACCTGGCAGTTACAGCCGCCATAATGTGCAGAGGTTCCGACCATGATCGCCTGACTGCCGAAAACCGGCTTATCATGGAGCTCGGGACCCTCTCCCCACACGGTCTTAACGTTAGAATGGACCTTTTTTAACTTGCCCCCTTAGAACTTACTTCTTGCCATTTTCAATCAGCCCTCATATCGCTGTTTTTCCACCATGTCATTTTTCAATTTTTACAACCGATCTTTTCGTGCCCTTTTTCAATGTGTGCTTTCTCTACGTCTATTTCAATTGCATTTTTTAGCCACCTGATGAAGGGTTTATACCCGAAAGGTCGTGGAATTTTCCGCAAACTAAATCAAAGAGTCGCATAGAACCTCGGCAAAATTTTAGCGTGATCTGCTTGGCAAACACTGCCCGCCATCTAACGATGCAACTCTCGAGTTGGACTAGGTGTATGTTCCTTATAGGTATAGATAGGTGTGTTTCTCAAATGCAAGCCCGTAAATAGCCAAGTGGTGAGGGGAGGGGGGAGTAACTCCCTGGCAAAAATGATCCACTCAAGAAAATAAAAAACTTACATTGCCTTAATTCATTTTAGTATACAGACACCCCCCCCCAAAAAAAAAATTGCTCCCCTTGTCCGGCTACGGGAGCTGCTCAGATGTTATTAAAAATGAAAACAAAATAGGCTAAAGTACAAAAACATAATACTTACATGCCATTTTCATTCACCTCTTCACAGATGTGGCTGCAATAAAAATATAGTCATAATGATTATCAGGAAAATATAGCACTCTGAAGATAGGTTAATATCATTCCTCGATATATGCATACACGAGATCTGTATGTGAGATCTAAAGAGAAAATATGTAAAATGGCTTCAATATCACTTTTTTTCCATGCAGTTTTGAAAGCTAAAAACAAATTGTGTTTTTGCTCTAAATGAGGATTATTTCTGAAAATAAATGTCAGTTCAAGAAACTACAGGGTACACTCATAGACTTAAAGCACACATTAGAGTGGGTATAATACATTAGAATTTAGACAAGAACATTGCAAAAAATGTCGGGGTTATAAATGACAGTGTTCAGGTATTATATCTGTGCGACATTCATAGCGGTCAAGATATGACATTGACAAAAATAATGAAATCAAGGAGAGGCTTTGCCAGTGGCGTAATTCCTATAGGCTGAGGCCATACTGAGCCGGGGTCCCGACCAAAAGAGGCCCCGCTATACTGATGCACAGGAAAAGGGTACCTTTTTGGATAAGGAGTGCCCGCTTTTAATGGAAACGAAAACTAATGCGAGACTGAACAAGACAATACATATGTTTTTCACTTGGTACGGAATACGCGGACACCAGGATCACAGGCCCCTCCAAATCTTCTTGTTTTAGCATTAAAACATGTTTGCCAGCTAGAAATAATGTCTAAATGGCCATTCAAATGTTCTAAACAGAGACCTCTGTATTGATCTTGCGTAAATCCTTGGACCTTGGACCTCCTGATAGGGCGTCCTTTGGGCCCAGGAGCCTGGGAGCCCGAGATTCATCGTTACGCCAGTGGATTTTGCTTCCATCTGGAATCTTTAATGTCCACAACACATACCCAGGGCAGTCAGATGCAAGTTTTAGAGATACAGCAGTATCTTTGAACGGTACTGCAGCGGCATATTCAGGAGTTTCAATTGGAGGGCGGCGTAATTGAAGGTAATTAGGTTAGGGCAACGGCGGAGGAACGTCTCTCGAAATGTCTAAATGTGCTCGGGTAGGGTAAATGGTAAGTGGCAAAACCCATTTCGAAAAGGGTCCAGGGTCCCCACATAATGCCCTGGTGAAGTCCAACTGCTCAGAGCCCCTGGAAGGGTCCGGGCGAAGCCCCCGGAAGCGACGTCTCAGTATTTCGGATGATCCAGGAAGATTGTTCAAGGGATATATTCAAGGATGCAATTCTCTAAACTTTTGGATATTTGACACTTTGTACTTACTGAAAAGCTGTGGTTTATAAATGCATATAAATAGCCATAGCCAGATGGCCTCGTTAACTGTACACATGTAGGCCAAGCCTGCCATAACATCCCCTTTCTAGTTGCAATTATCTCTTTCTCTTCCCGTACAGAGAGGAGACCGTCTCTTACAAGTGAGCGGAAGAACTGGCTATAATAATGAATTCTTCAGCTCTGCAAGGGCAGGTGAACTTTACGAATGGACGTGCTCTGCGAACAGCGAGGGCTCCATGGAATACCATAGGACCTCGGCGTGGTCCAGGAGTAACATCATGGTGGCAGCCAGGGGAAATTCCCCCGAAGCTTAATTATCATTAAATTGGTGATTCTTGCATGCATGGCCGTACGTGGCGAGGGGGGGGGGCAGGGGCAGTTTTCCTTTGAACTTTTTGAAAGCAAAATTCTTATCACATCTATCTGGGTAAATTACAGATTATTTTAGACGCAACCTGTAAGGCACGGAAAGGGGCATTTCCGGTAACATGGGACAAGCAGGTATCAAAGAGAATGCCCCCTCATTGAGGACATTTTCCTACTTTTTCTTTATCATATCGCTATAAAGTTGAAAGAATTCGATTTTTCTGCTAACTTAGCGTGCACCCATTCTTAGTAAAAAACTAGTTCTCCTATTCTTTCTTGATGTTGGACAATTTGTTTAAAATTGTTGTTCCAAAGCCTCGGAAAACACTCCAAGTAACTCATCTTCTCCTCCTTTTCTAAGCCCTATGCGACCACCATCCCGTCCGGCTGTAAGTCATATGGAGTAAGACAACAGCTGAAGTAAAATCAAATTGTGATTTTTGAGATCTGAAAAGTGCCCATCCAATGCATGATTTGGAGAAGCAAAAATGCAAGTTTCTGATGCTCACGGTTTTGTGAATACCCCCATAGCTTCCGGTCAATTCGTCCCTAAACCCCATCACTAAGGCTTCATCCCTGGACACTACCAGAAGCCCTTAAGGCGGGCCCCTGAACCATAGGCCCTTAGAGTAAGCGTTTGGCGCTCCTGCTAAACCTTCGTCTTCTCAAAATTGTGGCTGAATTCGCCTGAATTCTCCCTCCCAGCTGAAAAACTCCTGTGTACGGCTATGGTCGCTTGAAGCTATACAGCTGACCTGTAGCACAACAAGCTATTCGCTGTCATCGAACCTTTACAAATTTTGAACGAAAATCCGTGTGAACAGCTTACAAAAGAATGAGAGAGAAGGAAGTAGGCATAACCAAAGGGGGAAGGGGGGGGGGAATAAGCACTTATTTGAAGTCTTAACTCTTTTCACATGTGCTAATTAATACGCAGTCATCATGGATCTCTTCAAAGAGAATTAAGTGGCCATGGGAAATCAACCGCATCAGAAATGTCGACCGGGAATCGTTTAAAGACTGCCCTGAACTAGGCTGAGTAACCGAGGTGCCTTAAATAACTTTTACATCACAGTTATTGGCCAAATATCGTACACAATATGTAAAAACGTTTCTGATCACCCACAAAGAACGGAAGAAAGGTTTGGTTTTGGCCAAGCGGGCAAACTCTTCATTAGAATTTATTGTGCATTGAACTTCAGTATTTGCAGCAAGAAAGCCTCTTCTTTCCTAATTTAAAATGTTGGACTACGCATGTACGCCTATGAAACCTAGTAGAAAACTCAGATGAAATCATTATTCTAGGGCACATGATTTCGACAGAGAATATTTCGATATTTAGCTGGTTCGACATTCTGTGCTGCATGCAGCCCTCACGCAAAGCTTTTCTATGGGATTCTCGCAGGCAAATAAACGATTTGTTGAAATAGCCTCCCCTCATCAAGAAATTTGTTTAAGAAGGGTCCATCTGTAGGTTGGAAAACTGGAGGTTTGTCGCCAGAATTCATCGACTCGTCTGTTATGTGTAGGATCCAGTACAAAACGCTCAACGATGATATTTTTGGTGTATACTTTGGGGTTAAAATGTCATAATTGCATACTACACTTCGAAATAAAGCACACATAAGCTGAATTATACGCTAGAAGACAGCTAAGACACCAATCACCACGATGCAAAGGGGGAAGGGGGTAAATCAAACGTGGATATATGTCCCCAAACTTCAACTCCCCCGGCTACAAGCTAGTAATTAATGTGAACCAACTTTGGATGACATCCTTGGTTGTCGTTATAAAGCTTAAAATGATGTTGTCGGTGAATTGAGCTGAAAGGTGTCCCGGATGTGAGTTTGGAGGCGCGGGGTGGAAAATTAAAATTGATTGGTCAACATCTGTGTGATCAGGTAGTAGTATATGAATATTTACTCTACATTCTTAGTACTCAGTATTTAAATGTAAGTCAGCCTTTTAGTTTTTAGTTTTTATTAGCAAAAAGCGTACATGTCATATTTTGTTGACATTGAAAGGTATTGACTGAAACGGCTTTAACGGGCAAACTTTTCAAACTTTGAAAATTATGATAAAGTTTACGCAATAAAAAGACGTACGATGCATTTTTAATACGCATTTTAAAAATAAGCGCAACTCAGTAATTTGAGCGAAGCTTATCATTTGTTCTGGATTGGTGATTGAGAATGACTTCAACCTGACTGGAAGTTTGAAGAAAAAAAAAATGATTCAATACTTACGGTAGCCCTTGCGATGCCCAAACGGATGCAATCCCAACAAAAAACAGAAGCAGTTTCATCTTTTTGGTATACTTTTTTCTCTCAAATGTTTTGAATTGCAGGTTTTTAACGTAAACGGGTAGACCAACAATTGAACAAACCGCCGAGATTCGAAGTCCTCAGATCTCTGATATTTTTGTTGTTATCAAACTTATCTTTAAGGATATTTCATAGGAAGTGATATATATGTATGCGTTGGCGACCAGTCGAAAATACTTTTGAATGTTTATATTAGAGCTTCCAGTTTTCTCAACGTTTGTTATTTTGAACTTTGTCACGATTACACAACAAAACTGGTTGGCTTAACCAAAGATTTATGGAGTTTGTTGCTCGCCCAGTGCACTGTAGATGTCATTTGTATGTAAATGAGGGAAATAAGTACGATTTAAATGTTTGGATAAGACGATTGACAGGATTTGGGGTTACTCCCGGCAAATTATGTAAATATGTAAAGATAATTACACAAGCTGAAGATAGAGAGTAACTTGGTCTCTTGCCAACCTGAAGAAAAGGACTCTGGTAAACTCCACCCTGAAAGTGCTTCTTATAGTACTCTTTGGAAAACTCGTGATTTGTAAGTGTAATCCCTCATTTTAAAATTTGCCTTGTGTTGTTTGTCTGGCCAATTTGATTTGGAATCTATTCCCTTTGTTGTTTTTTTCACAGTTTTCATAGGCTAGCGCCACTGTGGATACATGGAAGCTTCCAGCGAAACGTACTCTTCAGGCAGATTTTCGAAAGAATGGGTTTATCTTAATTTTCTTCAAGAAACAGGGAAGTAGCTCATGAAAATTCACTAGGGGCAGTTCATGACACTATCTAAGCGGGAAACCTACGTGCCTGTAGATGGTGGACGCCCGGCGGACCCTTTCTTTTTCACCTTTGCATGGGCACCTCCTGTAGGAGGGTGCCGGAAGGGAGGGAGTGAAATGTATGGCCTGGCCTAGGATCAAAATGATGCTATCTTTGGCAAACCCTTGAACTATATATA
>WURT03354274.1:0-23882 GCA_009936505.3 Holothuria glaberrima | reverse complement strand
AAACCACATTTGTCGGACTATTATTGTCTCATAAACCGTCTCGACTCCAAATTTGGCAAAATAAAGGACTCGGCTTCCCCTCGTCCGTTATTTTGTCAAATTTGGAGTCTCGACGGTTTATTCACCAATAACACTTCGCCAAATGCGATTTATTCCTTAACTATGAATCAGTGCACACACAGTTCAAAGTGCACAGTGAAACATAAGTGGTTTTTCGTCGATGGGCTTGGCTTTTTAAGGTAGCTCGTAATGGACATTTTGATGAATGAAAAAGTCGGACGGGTGTTTGTGCATTTTTAAAATATTGAACTTGCTTCCATCTTCGAACCTCCCTGCCTCACCTTACCACTGACATTTATTCATATTTCTTGGTATTTCTATGTTAAAATTTTGTTAAAAACACACATCGACCTTTAAATAAAAAGAATCGGACCTGTCGTTGTGAAGTTATAACTTTTTACGGGGGCGGATATTTTGGGTCTGAAATCTTGCTTTATGACCGAAAATGGGGCTTTTTTTTGAAATTTTGTATAAAATATCTCTAAAATCCCTAACCATAACATTTACTTTATTTTTCGCGGTGTTTGTTTAGGTTCCAAAGTATTCAGAAAAAGAAAATGAGTAGGGTGGGGGTTTTTTAAGTACCTGAAATGATTTTTTTTCCAAAATTTTCTCATTTTAAGCATTTTTTAATTTTTGGACGAGTTTTTGAACGTAATCAATCACTTTGTGATGTATTGGGAGAAAATATCAAAGTACAACCCCCCCCCCATAAAGTGGCATTCGATAGATCTATTTGTTGGCTTTGTTTTGGTGTTTAAATAAAGGATAGGATGTTGCATCACAGAGAAGATTTTTTTTAAATGACCTCTTACTTTGCGTGACTCAATTACGCAACTTGTGGCCGCCCCTTCTGCACGTATACTTTTAGAGCGTCGGTGCAGGGGCTGCATCCTCAGGAATGTGCTTCTTTGAGTACCTAACCATAGATCTGACTCATCACAACAGCCAAGACGGATCTGCAAATTGAGAGAATTATTTTTTGCATTTAGAAATCACCCATCAGGGACGTGACTACAAAGCGTAGCTTTAACAACCCCTTAAACGAGTCCAATCTGTTCTTTATTACTTTAATGCGAAGACAAGGCTTATTCTTTGATGAGAAAGTCAAATTTCATTGGTGAGAAAGTTGAGTTTCTTTGACTGTGACGCAATATTTATTACCTCTCCACAAGTATACTGGCTAATACTTCGTAGAACATTTGCGACATCATTCATCAAATCATACTCAACAGCAACTGCTTCCTATGAATCCGGTCTTCTGTTCACCTCGTCTGCTCACGAACACCAAAATTTGTGAGTCCAGCCCAGGGAAACGGCTTTGACAAAACAATGTCCAGTACAATAATTTTAGTCGACACGTATATTCATTTTTACATTCAAAAAGATTTTTTTTTGTTTTTGCCATCATTTATTGACAGTTAACATACATCTTTAACATACACATTTAAACATATATACCTTCAAAACCATACCATGTTACAACAATAATACAATAATGTTACAACAAAAATTACAATAATTACATGTTATAAAGAAAATCAGCAGTAATACGTAAAACGATGGTTCAAGCAAAATCAAGAGTATTCTGAATGAAAGAGGAAAACATGCAGTATGTGAAGACAGCTCCCCCCTAAAAAGATCATCTCTGATTATAACTATGTATGATCTGTATGTTACAATTAATGAAATGATACATCACCTGTGCTGAAGTAGCTTTAAAAATGTTGGGAGAAAAAGAACCTCGTATTCTTAACATGAAGATACTTCTCGACATTTAATAAAAACTTGACCTACGTAGAAATGCATTTGTATTCGGTGTTTCAACATGTATTTTCAATAAGAAGGATGTTTCAGAAGAAATTGATAGCCCCAAAAATATCGGACTTTGAAAATAGAAACTACCTGTCAAAAAATTTTTGTTCTATGTCTAGATAAAAATTAGAAACATACTGACATTTTCAGAAAAGTGATCTGAGGTTCATACTTTTGCCCACAGAAAGTGCAACAGGGATTTTCCGTTTTATTCCTTGAATGAAGTAAAGAATTCGTGCCTGAGTATGTGATGGAGAAAACGGAACTGAAAATATTGTAACTTAGTTTTTCTTAGTGACGGAAAGGAAGCTTGAAAGATGGCACTCCATACACAGTCGTCAAGATCGAAGTATGAATTCCATTTTAGACTTAGGAACAGTTTGAATGTTTAGTTGAAAGTTTTTGAATGGGTTGTCTGTAAACAAGACGGGAGAAGTAAATCGAATTGCGTACCGGTATTGTGTCAATAAGAGGAATGTCGCCATTAACACCATCACTGTTCAGTGACGTCCTCCGATGTAAAGGGATAGGGTGTATAACACCATAGTAAACAGTGAAAGGGCAGTTAATGCGAAATTTCGTTTTAAAATCGGCAAAACTTAAGAAAGAGTTGTCTGTATCTAATAAATCATAAATATGCACAATTCCTTTGTCATGCCAGAATTTATAATAAATCACATTATTTGCAATTTCATTATGATTATTCCAAATTAGTTGACATTTGAAGTTCTTGGTGGGGTTGTAAAAAGGGAACAAGGTCCAATCCTGTAAAACGTCATTAAAAAAATCGCTGTCAGTACACACGTCATTAAACTTAAAATAACAGTAAAATAAAAACGTTTTGCCATACTTTGTTCAACAGAAACTGAGTCCTCGTTGCATGGTATCAGTGCAACGTCTTACCCAAGAACACTTTAAACCATCAATAAACTCTTTATATGAATAACATAAAAACTTCCATTCAAAAAAGAATGACCATTGTCATACGACTTATTTTGTCCGGTGTTCCAAATGAACTTACAAATAGTTCTCTCTATGATACTAATCAATTGATTGGGAGGACTTGGTAAACATTGAAATAAATAGGCAGGTGTGACAGTGCAAATGGTTTCACTAAGGCATTCTTACCAATTTTAGAAAGGTCGTGAAGGAAAACAGGTTTAATACTTTTTTTTTAATTCTGGATAGTTTAGGCATAAAATTGAGTTGAAAGAGACTATCACCATTATTGCAAGCTACTACGCCGAGTAGGGTTACTGCCCAAGGCCCATGTAAACCGTAAGAACCAATAAATTGAGGTTTTCGAGAAGACAGGGGACCTAGAGGGAAAATGGTCGACTTGCCATCATTTATCGACAATTATTTGAAGACCTGAAGATTTTTCAAAGTATTTTAAAAGGTGAATAACATTCTGAAGAGTCTCATGAGAACCTCTAAGTAAAGCAAGGTATCATCCCCGTATTAAAGAATTTTTAATTCATCATTTGGAATTGATATACCTTTAATACTTTATGTAGCACTGACCCACATAGCTAATGATTCGGCACAAATAATAAATATATATGAAGTTAAGGGATAGCCTTGTTTAACGCCTCTTTCAATGTGGAAAGGCTATGATGAATACCCATTACTGCATACCGACGCGAAGGTATTCGAACACAAAATATGGACCCACGTGTAAAAACTGTCCACAAAACCAAACATATGCAAGCAATGAGAGATAAAATTTCAGTGCAATGTGTCTAATATTTTTTTTTTTTTTTGTTTTAATCAATGAGGAGTAACATACCCTAGGTAAAGGTAAATTTACAATAGTCAATAGTATCTAAAATACAACGATTATTCTAAAAAAAAGGAAATCGGTGACTTATTTGAATATCAGCAAAAAATATTGAAAAACGTCTAAGTAACTCTCGTTAGCCTACTATATTGTAAACGACAAAGTTTAATCCTTTGATGGTAAACGTACTTGGACTGGAAGACAAAATTTATCACGCCTTCCGGTATTTTACATGAGTAAACTGGCGTTTACCTTGTAAAGTTTTTCCAGACATTAGCAATCTGCGACTTCAGCACATTCAAGGCAGAATAAATTCCAGTGGTTCTTTTAATGTCTTTACATGCATACATGATAACGTTTAATAAAACTTGAACTTTTAATTAAAAATTTGGTTATCACGAAAAAACAGGAAACCTTGAAGGTACCCATATAAACATTTCCGAAATAAGAAAATACAAACACCTATTGAATTTTTTTAGCAAGAAATCCACTTAATTTTTACCAACGTCTTTTCAGTCCTATGTCATTTTTATATCATTTCTTTTTCAACTCTTTAGACTCATCAAAGAGATTCCATGAAAACGTATTAAAATATTTTTGCAAATATTCTCGAGAATCTCAAAGATATTTGTACACATTTTTTTCAATTTCTTTGAAGAATTTCTGAAGAATTTTTAAAGTAATATAAAATATTTATTTTGTGATGGAGTTACGTAGAATTCAGGAATTTCAGGAATGTTTATTCATAAGGGATATTCTTAGAGATTTACACATTTTAAATAATTGTCGATCTGTTCCTTCCATCTTTATTAGAATTTTGAAAAGTCAAAATCATGTAAGTTGCTACAAACGTTACCAAAAAAATTCTTTAACAATTTTTCAAAAAACCTGATATAAACTCTGAAGAATCTACAATTAAAATTAAACAATTTTGTTTGAAAATAAAGGGAACAGTCTTACATTTTCTTTCTGTTTAGCTTTTGTATTGGATAGCTGTTAAAGGTACTAAACTGTTATTTGTAAAATTTGTTTCACGAAATAACGATTTTGATATTTAAAAAAAATGTGTGAAAACGTATGCTTTTGAATTAACAGTAGACTTTATTTTCTTTATCTCACAAGTTTGTGATCAAAATTAGAAAAATTGATCTCTATGAAGTAGTTTATAGGAAAGGTGAAAGTTTTTGCAGTACGTCTAAATGAATTCTGCTCGTTTACACAAAGTTTTACATTAGCACGTATACCTAAGAATACTGAAGAACATCTATATCGACTTGTAAACTTAAGAATGAAGAAGTTTCAGGAAGAAATTGCCAGTTTTTAAAAGTGTTTCCTGCAGGCTGCAGCTAAAAACTTTCTTTCCAATTTAACGTTTTGCACACAAGGAACATATAGTCTTCTTTATTCGATTGAAGTAACATAATTATAAATCATCCAATGCTTTGATGGGAGCTTTGTAGTGTTGCTGACCGATAATTTCAACTTCATTAATATTATGCACTAAAATAGACAGGGGAATTGCTTAGTATTTTATATACGTGGAGTGGGTTTTGGAAAAACACCGTTTTTATCCTAGGTTACTAAGCAGGTTTGCATAAAATAATGGTGTATAACATAACAGAAATTGCTTGAGAACTTTTTGCCACTTTTACCTTTCTTTCTCTCAGTTTTGCGCAGAATTTTTCGTGAAGTGAATTTTGAAGTATTTAAATTTTCTTTTCGTTGTTATTTTTGTGAGATTTTAAGCAAGTGTATTGCACATGTTATTTCAAAGGTCCTAATGTAACTCTTACCGACCGTAGGACAATTTCAAAAACATGTTTATGTCTACTTGCTACATGTGTCAATGTGACGTAAAGATCTTTACCCACATAAAATCTACATCGAGGTAAAACTAAATTTTGTGATACATCTCGAAATTGAACTTTTGAAGACCTTAAGTGGATCAGAAATAATTGTTCTTGAAGTATAGCGTTTTGTACTTTTAAAGCAAACTTTCTTTCCTAAAAAGGACGTGTCTGCAACTCACCCTTTAAAATCTAACTTTTCATAAGATAAAATATAAAATGTCCCTGGCATTTTAGTTCTAGTTCTATTCTCAGTCGTACTCACCTGCAAGATGACAAATTAAAGAATTGTTCGTCAGAATTGTACCAAACGTTTCATTAGATGGGCATATTAACACAGAATGAAGTACTATTTTGATGGGCAATTTTGACTTCAAATAATAATTTTCATACAAGGCTTCCTTGCAAACATGCTGAAAACAAAACATGAAGTCTAACGCCTTAGTATATATAAAAGGTGTTAAATTCTTGAGTTACTTTTACACAATGTTTTTAATGAAACGTTACAGCGATATAAACAAAATTTAGGAGTTTAACACAAAATGTTCGATCGGAAGAATTGAGCTAGTCATGGTGAAAAAAATGTGCTCCATACAAACCTTGTATTTCCAAGTTGTGTTGAACCAAAATAGACTTGTTCTTTATGCATGAATAAGTGCCTTCTTGAGCCAGCGATCTGGCGATTATGTTCAGGGAATAGTTTTCAAAAAGTAACAAGTTTTCTTGTAGACGATTGTCAAGAATTGAGTTGTCAACGCTTAATACCTTTTTACCGTGTTTCCACACGTACCCATCTCCTGTCTTATCTGTGCATGGTAATATCACCAATTCGTTGATACAAACGTTATGAAAGTAACGAATTAAATTAACCGCTTGAAAATCCGATGAATTCCCTATGGACTTACAGTTTCCTACGGTCATGAAAATAGAAATGAGATATAAATTCTTTACTAAAACAATGCTACGTAACTTTGGAACAAAATCGGCGCTCCAGTTAACAAAATCTGCCATACTAGCTGCCTTGGGCAAAGTAAGAAAAGTTAGCCAGTTGAAATTAACTATCCGCTCTCTCAACTAACGAAGGGAAACTGAAGCAAATGTTAATTGCGGTGGACTGCTCTTTTGTAGAAAAATGCTAAGGAAGCTTTAAAATCCTTAGTAAAGTTTCATATCAGCAATATTTTGTATACAAGTTAGAATTTAGAAGGGTAAAGTAGGACGTGTGTCAAAGATGTAAGTCTATTGTTCTATCTGTAAGGTTCTCAAACTTAGGATGAAGACAAAAAGGATACTAACGGGAATAGAGATAAACCATTTGTTCACAATTGAATCATTCCCTTCGAGAGTTATCGTGCATTGAGTATGAATTATAAAAATCAGAGGCGACCTTCGTGCGATCATTTGCAAAAAAACATTAGCTACCTCCTTTAAGAAGAGCACGATAAAAAGTGACTAATTTCAAAAATTTGTAACTTAAAGATGCTTAACCCTACACTCATTTCAAAGTACTAAAAAAGAGCCAAAAGTCGCTTTGATATGGTACCAATGTGAGTAGTCTATTCAGGCAAAATTTTCAAAAATGTAGGGCAAAATTTGTTTATATTCAAATTTTGAAAATATTGACCAGAATCGTGAAACTGACAAAAAAATTCCTGTGGGAGCAAACTATGCCCTAACTATCCAAAAAGACCATTTTCCTGTGTCTTTGCTCTTCTCAAGAACATTTTTAAAGAGCTCGGGGCTACAATTATTACAATAACCAAGATATTGCCAAAACTGTCTTCAAAATGTGAAAAACTATAGAAATTTGTCGAAAAAACCCCTAATTTCAAACAATTATGGCACCTACATCTCCACCCCAGCGCAAAACTAATGCCATTTTAGCTCCCTGGCACAGTTGTATATATAATATGCAGCCCATAATTTTCATTCTAGTATACTAACCTTACAATTCTTTGAACCTGGTAGTAATTGTCGGCTTTTGTTTCGATACAAATCGCCTTATACTTGTGTTAAAACTAACCATGAATATGATGACATTTCTAATATTATTAGTATATTGCTTACATTGCGATAGCCTCTCAGACGCGTTTCGATGAAGCCATTGAGGCACGCGCTGGTATTTTCCCTTATTGAGCAGTGAAGTCGAAAGTTCATAATTAAAGTAATCATAGTGAGCTGTGTAGGAGATAAGTTTAGACTTTTGAAAGTGACTCAACAGCTGTTTAGTGCTATGAGTCAAGGGAAAACTACACTGTGATCTATAGGGAGATGCCATTGGCTATATTTCATCCCAAATTGATCGAATTAGGACAAATTTGGTATCAATGAAGAAAGAATAGTAAGTAAAACACGGTTAGAGAAAAAAAAACTATAATGCGACTCTCCCCCCCCCCTCCACAAATAAAATAATTAAATAATAGAACAAAGAAAAACATAAGAAATGACTGCATCACATAGATTTGTATATTAATGAGCCAAACTGACGTCTTATAAAATCTAAACCTTTTACCCCGTTGTTTGATGATTAGGTCTCTATTAAAAATATTCTTCCAGATCGATTAAAATATGCTTCAAATTAAACTTAAATTAAATTTAATTAATTAATAAAAGTTAATACTAGAAATTAACATGGGCTGCTCCTTAAAGGGCTGAAACATAAAAAAAATTATTTATAATAAGACGTTTCGTGGTAAAAAGTCTTTTAAAATAATCCCTTAAAACAAGTTGTCTAACCCTTTTGAATGTTTCTTCCATTCCAGGATAAAACTAATGTCGTCATACCACCTGTGGATCATTACTTTTCCTAGTAAGGTGATTGAATTGAGTATACCATGATGAAAGGAGTGGTCGCGTTTTGTCTCATTAAGCTTTTCACGGAGATGCATTTTTGTGGTAAGCAAGATACGTAGATCTTTCATGGAAATAAGTTAATTTTTGCAGTTTAATGGCATGTCACATACGTCATCAATAACGAAGTAATTATAGAAGAACCACCGTAATGTTCTTTCATCTATTCTAGTTACACAAGCAAAGACTATCTGCAACTCACCACAGTACCTTGAGCTAGGTAAGGAAGGCATTATAACTTGTCAATTTCACGAAGATTTTTTTGCTGTATTGTGGTACACATCAATAGACGTTGGGAATATTCCAACAGTTAAATATCAAAACAAGCTTAAAACTGGTCCAGGATATGAATCGGGAGAGTTTGACGTACACCCTAATGGTTCACTTATCGTAACTGAAGTGTTGCTCAAGTACGAAGACGTGTTTACTGTTGCATACCTACCATCGGAAGAAGAGGTGTATGGTTTTATCAATGTCCAGGTCATTGTAATAGGTGAGCCTATTAAGTTTTTGATGAAAAGATAATTGTAATCTTTCTTTGCCTTCCAGTTTTGTGCTTTCAAACCATTTAAAAAAATATCTTTGATTTTAGGTAAATTTCATCCAGTATAACACTGTTAGTACTGTTTGTTCATAATCCACAAGATAATGACGTATAATGTAATTCGCTCAGCTCATATCGTAAGAAAGCCCTAAACAATTAGCAGGCATGTTGGCACTTTTGTTTTACCCCGACTGTATCGAATAACCTGCCATTTCATATTCGAACTGAAACATCGGTAAAATCTTTGACAAAAAAGTCTTTAAACTTGTTTAAAAACTCACCTTTTAAGCGTTTTGCTATTGTTGCATCATTATTATGAAACCTATTAAGATATCTAAGACTGATTCCTTATATTTTGTCCATGAAAGAGTTTTCTATGAAGAATATTTATGCTCAAATCACTTATGCAAATTTAATAATCACGGTACATTGAAGCAATTTAACATTTTAATTTTTCTTTTTACAATAAAACATGCTATGAAAGGCTTTTATTTCCATTTTTATAATTCAAACAGTTAAACCAGACGTGCCATTTCCCCTCATTACCCAGTGTGGCAACGTCAGTAACAATTGTTTTACTGTAGCTGATAAAGCTGATATGGAATGCTCTGTACGTGGTGCTCGGCCAAAGGTCCTCCTGGATTTTATAGCAAGAACTGTGGAGGGAGATAAAAACATATCCAGGGAATTAGTAATTACCTCTGATGGAGAGGGATACACATCGACCGTTACCAGCAGTAACGCTTTTGACCTCTCACCCCTTTTGGTGCTTCTCGTTTGTAAAGCATCTACTGAAATACCCGGATTGTTTAAGAGCACTGAATCTATTGCCTTGGTACAAAATGGTCTGGCTCAGACAAATCCAGATCAGACAACATCCATCACCATTCAACGCTATGAACGAATGGAGTTACATTGTACCGAAAATAAGAGTCCGTTTATAGTATGGAAAAAAGCCGTTCCACCTAAATACGTGGATTATGCGCCTCTACTGTATTCGGTCAGTTTTGGACAAGGCTTTATTGAAGTATTTGCAGAAGATATTATCCTGGAAAATAATGGCTCTTTAGTTTTACCTTCAATCGATGTACAACACGAAGGGGAGTATGTTTGTTTCTACGGAGATGGGATGAATGACGGAGTAAGGGTATACAATGTTACAGTTGTAGGTATGTCATGGGTCAAGTTTCGAATCTGTGATATGTAATGCATATGAGTTCGTAAATATAGTAGGGCATCTCATACAGGTAAACATGTCGTCGGCAACCTTTTTAGCTGATTGCCCTTTTCGCCAAATGCCTTTAAAAATACGAATGGAAGTATAAAAATAAATTCATTCGCTTAAAAGATCTTAAAAAACATATCGTGTAAAAGGTGCAAGGTCAAGGGTAGTGCAAAATCGGTGGGGGGGGGGGCATGGATATGACGACGAAGCACGAACATGCCGTTACCCATGTGTAGCCTTGATACTGGTCATTGTCGTCGGAAAATTTAGAAAGTTGGAGGATTAGATGTAGGGAGCATTAGATGTAGAAATTTAGAAATTTGGGGAAAGAGTCGGGAGCCTCCAAGAGCGCGGGAACCAGTGGACTACCTCAGGGTCCTTGGCAACTACTCAAGGGGGACTTCAGGATTAAATCATCAGAGTCCCTGCGATATTACCAAAATGGAAGGCACACGAATGAAACGGACTAGCAGAAGCATTACATGCGCACTAAAGAAGTGACACAATACCATACTATCTTTTAACATTTTTATTACAATGTTACCTAGAAGCCCTTTGTTTTGATAAAGCAGGGGGTTTGCCTTGTTGGAATGATGGGAGGGTTTGCACGGAATTTTAAAATGTTTATGCCACTCCGGGTGTCCTTCAGGAAGTTACAATGAGATACTTAGCCTGGCTGTGATGGGTGTGAGCAAAGTGGAGCAAAATAACACCTTTAATATTTGTAAGAAACATTTCTATCAATCGTTCATTGTAAAACGTATCTAATGTGTTAATGAGAGCGTTCTCCAGAGGACCTAAAACACATATTTTTGAAATCTGCATTTCTTGAAAAGTACACAAAGGGACATTTCTATGAAATCGTTTATTATTATGCAGTTTTACCTCTGTAAAATTGCAGAGTGGGATAGTCAGTAATGGTTATAAATCCGTTAAATGGACAATAAGCTTTATGCTAAGCCCTGTTTCCTGTGAGACTCTAAAGTAAATGTGTTTAGATAAAATAATAAACAAAAATATATTATGCATCTGGGAAATGAAGTAATACAAATGTGTGCTTTCGTTGTAACTCCATTTTATTTGTAATTATTTGAGAGCACGAAAGGAACCATTTAATCTCTTTAAACTGCATTAAAACTTAGTTTACAAAAGCAATAATGTCTCCCCCTCCTTAGTACCAAATCGTCTCCGTTTCAATCCACTGAATTCTTCTGATTTAAACCCTAGTAAAGCTGTTCGTAAGGTGTTCTACCTGAAATGCTGACAATTTTTTCATCCAGACCAAAACTGAAAGCCTTGGAAGCACACCAGCAATCCTGTCGGGCAGAAAGGCAATTTTCCGCAGTTGGTGTGTATTTCTGTACCAGACTGAGCTATGTTGCTGAGAGCTATGCCTAGGAGAAACGTCAAGCGAGAAGGAATCAGTATGCATTTAACGTTTTTATCCTTACCCCAGAATTTCAGGCCCGGATGAGAGATGCCTCTAACCTCAACTCCCTCCCATAGCCGTTTTAGCCTGAATTCTCCATACAAACGTTTCTGGTAGGAAATGTAATATTATATGATTAACGCAATAAAAACACTATATAAAGCAAGGTGTACTCAATAATACCGTCATTTTGATTTCTTTTAGTCCTAGCATATCCTGCTGTAGATGGATGTAATGACCAAGCTTATTGCGAACTACAAAAAGAGTTTGACGGAAGCCTTATGTGTTCAGTTGAAGGAATTCGTCCTAACGTTCAATTGCTATGGAAGGCATACTTTGAAGATGAATCAGACCTGATCTTGTTTTCTCATCTAAAGCGAGTAGTCAAAGATAACGGGGAATCATTTGATGTGACTCTTATTGTACAATATCATGTCTCTGATAAACGACGTGAACGATTGACTATCGAGTGCAGAGTGGTGTCCGCAAAAGACCTTATGTCAAATTTGGCAACGAGGGTGGATTTACTGTTTGTTACAGGTTCGTTCATTGAAGAGTTGAGTATCCATGAAGTTACACCATGTTTATTTCGGAGTAATTGCAGAAACGTTGCGTACTGATTCTTTCTTTGATATAGATGAAAAAAGATGTAAATTGGTCAAGCAACAGTAAATGATATATCATTAGGAACAATGATTTTCACAATCATCCTGTTTTAGATGATACTGTTAAAGTACCAACCTTCTTTTCAATCTTTAAGGTCCTTATTTATCGCGTGAAAAGTCTTTTCGTCAATCACAGTTGACTATTTACTCCCATCTCTTTTCCACTGGTATCAACTGAATTTGTAAAATATGATCAAGAAGAGTTAAAGTACCCAAGAATACTGAACAATAGAAGGATTTCAATGGATGCGCTTGTCTCAAATTGTAAATTAGCGATAACCAAAATAAAAGAAACAGAAAGGTACTATCATTTACGACATTAGAAATAAAATGATAACCATTTTTATGTCTAATATCTTCAAGTTTACCCAAACAGTGAACCTAAAGTCTGCATCAACTCTAAATAATGTATATAATTTTTGCATTTTTGCACGAAGGAAATGTTCCAACTACTGAACAGAGTCACAAAGTTGGACTACCCCGTTTTCCAATATGGGACCTTGTCGTTGTTGTTGTTCTGTTGGTTTTCATTTGTGGAGTTACCATGATGATGTGCTTGAGTAAGTAGCTAGCCTGCATACTTTTACAGAATGTTACAATATTTCTTTATTGCAAACCTTGAACTAAGCAGAGCACTTTACGAAATACCTTTGGCTATGGACACTTCCTTGATGAGCAGTCACTGTATTGGTTTCCATTAGTCTTGTAGAGGAAAGCGAAGTGGCTAACATGTTTGGATAAATGGCCTTTAAAGTGGACCTAACATCTGCAGTGTCCTTGGTATGTGTTTCAGATATTGAAAAAGTTACTCCCACTGGTGCAGATTTGATCTTCACAGGACCCACATCTGCTTACATGTAGGTGAATTTTACTAACTTGATTGAAAATGACAGATTGCGCAATAATTTGTCATGTTACTCTCGTATTACGGTACTGAAGTTACAGTCCTTGTTTAGTTTTCTTTTCCTTAAGAAGATCCTTTAATAAGAATGTGATTACTTTATTATTGTTACAGAGTGATATGATTGTACAAACCCTGGTTTTACTATATATTTTGCAAGAGAAAGAGTAGCTCTTCTAGGCCATAAAAAATGTTTCAAGGGGGAACAAAGAAATTAAATGTCAGTTGTGTAACAAGTACATCATTGGCTATTGTGCGATCTAACATTCCAACTCAGGTTAAAATTCAACATTTTATATCTCAACAATTGCGTAAGGTATGAAGATAGACGTTTTACCAAATTATGTCCATGATTTAATGTTTGTCACATACATTTGTGTAGTTTCAGACTTAAAGTACACTTCAATATCATGTTGGTGTGTTGAAAACAAATAATAATACACAAAGCACAGTATGTCGCGAAGGTAACATACAGACTCGCTTGACAACGAAAACTAGTACGTAGTAATAAATTTAAAAATGGTAGATTAGCAATAAGAGGCAGATTCTGCATCTGTGTTTAAATACTTTGAGATTTATAGTTATTTTTATCCTTGTGCCCGGCTTTAAGTATTTCTAAGATGGGTTTGATGAGAAGAATGGGTGGTTTCATGAAGGCAGAATGTTTTCTCTGCCAGGTTTACGATACAATAAAAACGCTGAGGAATTGCAACGGAATTTCAACAAATTTACAATTATTGAAACTCGAACCACTGACGATAAGTGGGTGGGGCAAATGTTCATGGGGAAAGCGAGCTTCGAGGGGATGAAAGATTAGTTAAATCGTAAAGGGACGAATAATGCTATAGGAAATAATCACGAAAGTGAATCATAGGAGGGTCATTTAAGTCTTGACAATGTCTAATATGGAAGGAGTTCTAGGTTAATCATTCAGAAACAAAGCCACCTCCAATGCCGTGGTGATAGTCCTGTAACAGTGCTGATCGGAAGTACCTCTACAACAAATTATTTTTCAAAGAACCTCTTTGCAATTCATATCCCCCCAATGCTTCTAAGATACACATCCCTTCAAACGAAATGAACCTCGATTTTATTATGTGGTCATGCGAGCTTTCTTTAGAGTAGAAGGACTGCATCGTCTGGTGAAAATTCTTTGATGACTTTAAAACAAACAACAAAAGGATAATTTTCGTAACAGTAACCCGAATCTATCGTGAAGCAATATGATGTTGCTTAATTTTTGTAGCGTTCTTTCCTACATGTCATGTATAAAGAGATGGGGTATTGTTATTCATCTCGAAACAGAAATGTGAAGTTGTGTGTAATCACCCCCGTGCCCACGGGAGTGTGTGAGAGAGACAGTAAAAAGTGTTGCAGTTTCCTTTTAAGTCGTGTTCACGACCAAGTTCAGTTTTGGCGAGTAAGATTCGTTGAATCATTTGAACGCACTAATTGTACTTCTTCAGGTAAAGCCCAGAGGTCACTCGTGAAATAATCTAACATTGTTTATCAATTTAAGAATGCATTTTGGACCTTGGGATCAAATTCGAAGGTCAAATGTAGGTCAAAGGTCGATCGTCTTATAACCTAGGTAGTGTTGTTCAAAAGAATTCCGAAACCGTAGGTCCCATCAAGTCCATATTTAGTGGGTATGTACCTCGCCATTGAAAGTAGTGTATGAGTAATTGCTCACGTCATAGACAAAAAAAGTCATAGGTCAAAGGCTAAATAGGCAAACCCATAATTAAATTCCAGTTGAACCTGCACTTTCACTACTTGTTACCTGCAAAGAGAGGTTCAAATCAATCAATAACAAAAACAAGATTTTTCAAATAGTCAAAATCATGAACTTATATTGCAAGTGAGTTAATAGGATCGTAATATCACCTACCCAAAGTGCACAAAGGAATTCACAATAAGTGCTTATATAACCAAAGACGCACCCAAAACTTCGTCACATTTAATTGACCACAAGACTCGCTTACACACATGTACCGTACACAAACTTACGTATCCAATCCTAAATTCATAAATAAAACTTCCCTCATGTCTTTCTAACCTAAAACTTCCTTCTGTCTTCTTTGGGAGCGATTAACTCAAAGAACGCATATACGATGACTGTTCGGCAATATAGGTGTAAACCAAGACGAAGATAAATGAATGTTCATATTAAGTGTTTCTAATGGCGAAATTAATGTATATTCACTTTTTATCCTTTACTGGTCCGTATCAATGGACCGTCTATTGGGTCCCGAATCCTGGAAGCCTCTGTCTCTGCTACATTTGTCTATTTTTTTTACAACGGAACACCAAACTCCATGTTGCCCCTTCCTACGACGGTGCTTACTCCGGCCTGCATACTGCTTCACCTAACATGCAGTATACAACACCTCTTGAAGGAACAATGCGCCACTAGATCCTTCACGTTTTGAGACAGAGCAACACCATGCCTCTGTGTTTGTAAAGCACTTGTCAGCGCATCAGGTGTTTTCGCTTCATACCACGCGCATACCCAGCTGTCTCCTTATTGCCTCAGTCACTATGACAACGTGACACTGGCTTCAATTGTGCCATAAATGTCAGTGGAAACCTAGTTAAACACAGTTAAGTGTATTTGTTCTAACAAATTATTTGGACGGACAAAATTTAGCTGCTTAACCAATCTGGACATACCCTACCTAGCAAGTTGGTTTTATACGGAATGTGGGCAAAACGAGTTGATACCCACTGAACCCAATAAAATTGAACAGCATTTTTCAACTGGGTTTTAAATCAGGAAAATTTCTTTTAAGTCTTTCTTTGCATGTTGGTAGGCCTACGTGCAGCGGGAGATGTCATTTAAGCACCAGATATGTAAGCAACGATGAAACAAATTTACCTATTGTGCTTGTCTTTGTTATGGATCAATGCCCAGAGGTCAACGTTTTATCAAAGTCACATGTTGTTTGGAAAAAAGTGCCGTAGGTCCCTTTAGTTCCAATTTGGTGCGAAGATACCTCACCTTAAAATAGTTAGCATCCGCACGTTGACCAGAACGTACATCTGTTCTATGGTTCCTTGCCAAATAAACTAGTGCAGTCAAATGGCTCCTTTAATGGGCTTGTGCCAGGTGGTGCCAAGAGGCGACAGGTATAGTGTTGGACGTCGGTATGATAAATGACTTTGACATGCACTGGTAACTTCAAATGACCTTTGAATTTCACCTAACGCTAGAATTTTCAACGGAGTGAGAGTGTTTACATGCAAAGAATGAGATCCCTAGAAGTAATCATCCTTGAGATATCACGTTCACGATATTGTTTCAAATTGACCTAAAGTGACCTCAAATGACCTTTGGTTTCCTCCAGATTTATTATACTTCGAGAACACAATGTGAAACTGAGGTCTACATGCTAGGTGAGAGATCCCTCAAATTTTAATTCTCAAAATATAACGGGTGTGATTTTTTGTTTACATTTTAACTTTCTATGACCTCAAATGAACCTTTACCCTTGTCAAAACGACACGGATCTTTAATTCAATGTAGGGTATCTGCATGCAAGGTATAAGGTCGCTCAATGTAAGCATTTTTGAAATTCATGTTTACGAGTGTTTACAATTAGACTTTTGTGACTTTAAATGACCCTTGAAATTAACCTATGTGAAAAACAGGCTTATCGAACTTAATGTGGAGCATCCACATGCTTACTATGATATCCATCAAGGTGGAAGTTTATGAGATATGGCATTTACGAGCTTTACCCTGTTCGCTCTTCTGTGATCTTCTATGACCTCTAGCCGCCACTACAAGTTATACGGCTTTGCGTTCAAAATATGACATGCACACGTAAGCGTAAAATTGCTACATTTGGCATTATGGGGATATCGTGCGTACGAGCAGTTTACAAATTTACTTGCCCTTTTGTTGACCGTGTATGATCTTTGACCTCCACTCAAAACAATAAGGTTATTCTTCTCAATAAAACAAATGTATGAGTAAAAATTAAATCTTTTCAAATTTTTATATCTTGAAAATCTTTTTCACATAGTTCTCGTCTTTTGTCGTTAAGTGACCTAGCATTAACTTTGACCTCCAATAAAAACGATAAGGTTATTCTTCTGAAGATTACAAATTTAAACCAAAATATTAAACGTATTCATTCATTATTTCTTGAATTTTTTTAACAAAGTTTTGATATTTAATCTCAAGTGACTTAAAATGATTTTTAACCGTTACCAAAAATATAAGGGATTTTGTTGAATGTGCAAAATATGCATCCCATCTCTGCTTTCTTGAAATATAATGTTTACAAGGTAAGGGTCACAAGCATACCCATACACAAAGCATACTCTTGTCTCGTGATTGGCGAGATTCATTTTGTCTTCGACAAAATGTGATAAAACCACATATTACTTTGAAAAGATCAGAATTAACAAAAAGGTCATTCGAAGCATTTAACTGGAACATCAAATGTTACAAAATACTTAAAATTGTCTAATAAACCCTTCATACTCTAAGCCAGATGAAACTGAAATTCAGTTGATGTCTATCAGAACATGGCAGTGGAATTTTTTGGAAGTGCATGGATGACTTCAAGGGTAAAAACTCACACAAATGTGCTTCATCTTTCACCTTAAAAATTTCTTATCGAGTATTATGTCTTTCTTTAACAGACAAAACACGCCAATCCCATGTAGTCACCAGAGACACTGCAGAGGTGAGAATAAAATCCCAATAGTAACTTATACCTCTGAAAGTTATCAACATGAAATGAAGTGGAAAGCTCTTCCATGCATAGTTTGGTTTCATTAATATGTTTATGTTTTCATCAGAAGCAATCTTATCGAGGATCAAATACTTTACACCATCATAGCCATGATTCTATTAACTATACGATACGATACCTAGAGATAATACGTTTCCTCACACTGTAATTGGACTCTGTACTCTACTTAAGTACTTTTCATCAACTGCTTTACCAACGGAAAAATGAGTATCATATTGATGCCACTTTATAATTCTTTGCTGAATGTTTACGGTTTATTTCAGGAGGAAAGAATGCTTGAGACTGCTTCTGTTGGTAAGTCTTGTTCCGAAAGTAAATGTCTGTAATGAAATATTTATCAAGATTGAATCTATAGTAATAGACGGTTATACTGAAATTAGAGTAAAAATAGGACTAACGTTACCCAAACTGTTGCTGCAAAAAGTTAGGGTATTTTTCATCTTGTTACAGGGAAAAAAGACCAATTTCTGCAACAAATAAAAGAAAGATACGAGGACCTATACGACGGAGTTAAACCAATCCCGTACATGAAAGACAAAATGTTGTGTGTGAACGACGTATTTGTAGACCGATGTATTACATTCAAAGATTCAAACGAGGAATGGGTCGCTTTAGACTCTTATCAAAATGTGTTTAGTGATCCCAGGATAAAGTCAAAAAGACTATTTTTGGAAGGCGAGCCTGGATATGGAAAATCGACCCTTACTTTCCAGTATGCTTATGACTGGTGTAATTCAATTCATGGTTCTTCTTTAAAAGACGTAGATATGTTAATTCTTTTACGGCTAAGGCAATTAGGGGGTGTTTCTTCATTCTATAGAGGTATCAAACAGTTTCTCTTACCGAGGGAGTCAACACTGACGGAAAGTGATATAGAAAATATTTTGCTTAACAGTAAGTCAGTTGTTATTATACTTGATGCATTTGATGAGTACCCAGATCAAAACAGCACAACATCTGACTTCATAAGCATTATAGCCAATGAAATGTTTAAGAATTTCACAGTACTTCTAACAACCAGGCCATCGTGTCTACCACAGACATATTCACCATCAACACAAAGACTAAGGTTGAGTGGTTTTACCAATACGGCCCGTACATATTACATTCGCAAGGCAGTGGATGACAATGAAGAAACAATAAGAGAAATTGAAGGATATCTTGAAGAAAACTCAGTCTTGAGAGATCTCTGCCAGGTTCCTCTTCTTTTTGTCCTTTTTGTACATATGACGTATGAAAATGGGAATTTCAAAAATTTAAATTCGGCAACGAAATTTTTTCGTTATATGATAACGTGCCTTTTTTATCACATGAAAAATAAAACTAAAGATGTCAATATTTACAACGATCACCTGCTGACAAGAATGCACGATAAACTCAATATTATAGCCTTTGAAGCCTTGAATAAAGAAAGAAAAAGAATGGTGTGGAGAAAAGAAGAATTGTGTAAAGAATTAGACCAAGAATTCTACGATCTGTGCACAGATATGGGAATTTTAGTCGAAGAAGAGGTCCTCGATATCACTGATAGATCTTGTACATTTAACTCAGTTCATATGCAGTATAGACTGGATGTGAAATTTTACCATAAAATTTTCTGCGAATGGTATGCCGCTCATTACCTAAGTGAATTCATTCAACAAAATCCTACTCTTGATTTGAAGGAGTGTCTCCGAAATCTACATCCAGAAGAAGTTCAGTATCTTTATCGATTTTCTTGCGGCCTCAACCCTGATTCTGCTGAAAAGATCATCCATCACTTGGCAGGAATAGAAGGCGGTGACAAGTTTGCAATACTCTGTATCTTAGAACAAACAGGAAACATTGAAAACATAAAGAGAACAATTCGAAAGTTGTGTTACGAGGGTGTTATTATCAGTGCTCATGACAGTCTTCTACTGCAAAGTTCTTCTATGGAGCTACTGGCAATAGCTGCTAGAAATAAAGTAAGTGGTAGTTCAACATGCCGAAGCTTAGGTACACAGGTTCTTAATGGAGCTAAAAACCATTTTCAAAACAGCAATTGCAAAGGAGTGCGAGACTGAGTTTTGATACGCGTCGTTTCTGGACAAAGGAAAATGTCATTGACATAAACGGCACACACCAAAACTCTATCCCATAATCCTTTGTAAATGCTTTTTGGAAAAGAGTCTATTTAAAATATTAGCTAGGAATGAAGAAGGGTTTATTTTCCCCGAAAATACTGCGTTAAGCTATTCCATGGGGTAATAGAAACATGGACCCATAACAACGTCATTGTAAGCTTATTTTTCCGAAGCTAATATAAAAAGGACATCCAAGCTGCCGTACAAAAAATTATTAGCTAGGAATGAGGAAAGCGGTAGTTCCCTTGCTGAAGATAAGGTATAAAGAATATACACTGCAGAATGTAAATCGTCGTTTACTGATTACCTGTTGTCACAAACAGAGTTAACAATCATTGGGATTGTATGTTTATACCTATTTCTTGCTGATTGCATACTCCGAGAGTTCACTTTCTTGTTTGGATTCCTTGCTGTTCGAAGTTTCGAACTAACTTTTTTACAAGAAATATATTGACCATGCAATCATTGAATAAGCAAAAAGGAGAAGAAAATTCCATAATAACTGTTCTTTTCCAGGTCATCCCACGTTAATTCCTATGACTAAGTAAAGTTACATTAGTTGCTGAGATTATGCTCTCACTTACCCTTTCAGGAGGCGATAAATTTTAAAGATACAAAGGATGACTATCCTTTTGAAGTCTATAATACCCGTAAAATCTCAATGTAATGATAGCTGTCACGCAACACATGATCATTACACTTCATCAAAATGTATTACTTCTTTTTAAAACAACTTACAAGATAAACTTTTCACAAACCTTTTACTGAACATATTCGTGCTGACTAAAAATTGCAGTTCCGGAAGATTTGAAATCTTTTTGCCTGTCTTCTTTGTCCTTTGTCAACGATCATATTATTTCTTTTGAATATTGGAAGTTATTTTGGCATGCTTTATTTGGCACGAGGCGTAATTTATATAAACATTACTCAGAGCCAACTGCCAACTGCTGTCAAATTACATGAAAGATCTATAACAGTGTCAACAGTTCTGCTTTTCGGGAGACTTTGATCCTTTCAATAGATGGTACTAACGGATATTTCACAGACCTTCAATTCGTAGTCAAAGAGAGCAATGTGTCCCGTTTTGCCCAGGAGTTACCCAAACTAGACGATCAAAACATTTTCCATCCAGGAGCATATTTCTCTTCGAGAATTGTCGGTTATTGGTTCTAATTAAGAGTCTTTTGGGTCTCATTTGTGGCGTCTTATGACACTTCATTTAGTATGAATCAGTAGAAATTTAAGTACAGATATTGGCACACCCATGCCAAATAAAATATAAAGTCATAAGTCACTGACATCTCATCGGATAGTTAAAGTGGATAAGCACCTTTCCACACAGATTCCGATCAAGATGTTACAACTGCACAACTGTTTCAAATCAGTGGACTCTGCTACATCAGTTCTCAGAACAACAACTGGCCTGGCCTTGTCTTCCATGATCCCGGTCGAGAAGCTAGGGCTACGAACTTTTAACAAGAGAACGAGCGACGATGAATACATTGATATGTTAAAGTTTTCCATAATGTGTCAATCATTAAGTCTTCTCGGGTAGGTATCTGATAAAGAATTTCCGCATCTAATTTGAAGGCTGGTACAGTACCTTTGCACATTTCTGCAATCCTTTTCTTCAATTTTCATGGTACATATTTTAAAAAAGGACGATGGTACTCTTAACTTTTGATTTAAATTGAACTGATTAAATGGGCACTTAGAAGAAATGAGGGGGGGGGGGGATTATTTTACTACTTTCGATTAAAAATATTTCCAGAAGAAAAAGTGAAAACGTTCAGTATACGACGATGGAATATCCTCCCTTGATTTTCCTCTCTTTTTGTCTTTCACCCCACTATATTCAAATGTTACCCAGTATGATAAACAAGATAGACCATGTGAATATTACCATGACAGGTGTTGTGTTTTTGTTAGGAAAGCCTGATGATGGATTTTTTCTTTCGCTTCTAATACTTAGTTCCTTAAGAGATATATGAAATAGTAAAAACCATGGACGCAGATAACGTTGACGAAGCTATAAAAGGAGTGTACAGAGTCCAAAATATCCAGTCGCTTTTAAACTCTTATCCATGAGTATTCAAATTACAGTAATAAAAAGTCTCTATTTTGTTTTTGTTCTTTCATAGAAACATGTCATAGAACTTATTTTCATGACATTAGTTATTTGTTAGTACTTGCATTCCTTGTTTATTTCATAATAAAGTATCGGTATGCTTATTTACAACGTTTTAGTGGAAAAATATCTCACGACCACCCATGATCTCTTGACAGGATTTACGGTAGCCCACCTCCTAAATCCTTCACGGTTGAGCCTATCCTGTCTAATCTCAATGAAAGGAATGTTAAAGGTTAGTGTAATCTTTTGTTGTTTTGAAGAGTGTGCGCCTCTTAGCTCGTTCAAACAAGGAATTGCAACAGAGTGCGTATTTTTTAAGACGTTTTCTAAAGTCTCCTCGACTCTCTGGCGAAGGGCCAAGGTGCGAAGGCAAACGTTACCCCCGAGGTAGTTCTGCTCCCCAAGGAAGCTATCCCCGAAAGGAAAACAAACTTAAATGTCCAAACTTTCGACCTTCAGATCTCTACATCATGGGTCTGTCATGCGTGGGTCCTATTCACAACTGGCTAAAAAGAACAGATGCTACAAGCCAAGAGGCCGAGAAGCCTTTTAAACGTTCGTATCTGTTTCAATTTGACGGCTGAGGGTTCATTAGTACAGGAAGTACTTAAACATTTTATCATCCTTGTCTTCACAGTGAAGTATTATGGATCATATCTAGAATCTCCAGTATACAACTTGAACCTTCTGACAGGTCAATGGGAGGTGAGTTTCTGCTGTGTTGGTAAGCATTGTGGTTTATTGATGTTAGTGTATACATCTCCTTTTCTTCACAAGTTAGGGCGCAACTCATAAGTAGCCGAGTGAATAAGAATGGATCGGGTTGGATAATGGATTCATTTGAACTGAAGGTAATTACTTATCAAAATCAACCAGAAAACATGTCTGTGACTGTGCAGAAGCCGATAGACCGCATATCGCCATGAAATTAAATCTCAGATGACGAAGAGGCAAGAGATCCTCACAAGGTTAATTACATCTCAAAACGCATTACATTTTGAGGCCTTGAGACTTGTAAAGACGCGTGTGATTTTCCTCATCCTTAGCTCCAGAAAATCTTTTATTTGCTAACTCATATTACTAAATGAATGTTTGGAATACTAGACAGCGGGCCGTACCCAAAAATGTGCTTTCGTTTTCAAATTTCGTGACCCACATCTGAGGGTCGGAATGAACATTACCCAGAAAGGTTAATTTTAACCTTGTGAACACAACACCGACTACCACAAGCGAAAGAGTTGACCTACGAAGAGAAATTTGAAAGTGAATTTTTAGCTTTATTGTGGTCCCAATTCATTGCATGTACTAGTTCCACGAATCTTCTGACACGTACAGACTGTAAGTAGACTATTACGTACAGTATGCCACAGTACAGTAGTCAGTATAATTTGAATGCAAAATTGGTACATCTCAACCAGTAAACGAAGATAATTTAGCATCAAGCCCTTTAAACCGTCATTCCTTAGTGATTGGCATAAAATCCCATACAAAGCTTCAAGGAAACTCTCTAGGCTTACCGAAGCCGATCTCGACCAAACCAACTTGGCAGTTTTCTTGAAAAAAAAAATATTGTCAAAGAACGGCCAGCAGTCTTCACATTCATAGAGACCATCACTGACAGCGAGGAAAACTTAAGCAGAAAGGTGTATTAGCGGCGTCACTGTTCCCGAAATTGGTGTACAGCCAGTACAGAAAATTCGAATGTAGGCCTCACCCCCCTCCCACCCCCCCCCCAACAAGGAGAGGAAATTTTGTCTTACTATC
>WURT03354052.1:0-23885 GCA_009936505.3 Holothuria glaberrima | reverse complement strand
AACCTATTGTTCGAAATAACAATCAATGGGGGATTTCGTTATCAATTTTATCAAAAGGTCCCCTAAAAATGTAGGAGTTATTTCCTCTCCTGTTTAGTAGATAGTCTGAGCTGTAATTAAATCGCATTGCCTCCTTACCCAAAGGGATTATCTTATAATGTGGGGAAATGCGTTCAAGTTATCAACCCATCTTGGTAAGTCAACTTAGAAATGTAAGTCAGTTTTTTTACAAAATTGGGATGAAATTTGAATCAAAATTTGGGCAAACTTATAAAAACGTCAAACAAAAATATACCAACACTTTAACTTTTGGGGCCATTTCCTGCAATCTGGGAGGCACTTTTTCAAAAATTTCCTTCATACCCTTGATGGCGGATAGCGTACCTACACTCCTTCTTTTCAACATGCACAAGTCAGCCCCCCCCCCCAATCGAAAATACCTTCCGACGGCTCTGCCCTCTATGGAGGAGTAAACATCCTTAGCTAGTGGGATATCAAAGATAAATAAAAATACTGAATGAAGAAAAAAATCTTTGACTGACACCTTTAAGTGAAACGAGCTTGTCTTTTGCTACAACTACTATTGGAAAAGTGAAAGGGTAGGGAAAGGTTTTTGCACATTTACAAAAAGTATGTGATATTATTCATTTCAACCTGCCTACCATCCTACACTTTAACGTGAAATCATAATGATATTGTCCATGAAGGAATCAGGATACATGTCTTCCGCGAGACTGTTACTCTCAAGTTGCGAGACTCTCCTAAATGTTGCCCCATTAATGCAGAGGCTTTTGGTGTGATATATCTGACAGTTTTGACAAAAGATTATATAGGACTTTGGAATGGAAGCCTACCATAGCTCTTAATGGAGAATTTTACTTGATTCAAGAGTGTAACTTGAAGACGAGATGTTAAGAGCACCAAATATGTATTATTCGTCATAATAGGAGAGAAAAAACTGTCGACAGATGGTGGATGCTTGAAGAAGCGTAAAAATCGGAAAGAGAGAATTTATTAACTGCCTCAAAATTGATGAGTCGGTTAAAGAGGCAAGAACACCAAATGATATCAAACGGGGATGGATTTCTCACGTCCGGCTGCTCTAAATCTGACTCAATGGAAGAAACAGACGGGACAACTAGGTAGTCGCGGTTAAAAAAGAGGGAGCAAGGGGAGCCCCGTATTGGCAACTGAAGTAAGATATAAAAAGAAAGGGGAAAAATACAGAATAACTCGATATCTCAATTAAATGAAGATTCATGAAGGAATAGAAATGATATAACATGTGGCATCAATCCTGCTTCTGACAACCAAACTCATGCGTAATGATCGTTGAGTATTAAAAGCAATAAGGAGAACATACGTACAGCATACGTAAAATGCTAGATGTAAAGGCTAACATAGCTGCAGTCAGCTTATATCTTTCGAATTAGATATTTACTGAGCCTGTATACATAAAATTACTTAGTGTAAGTATACATATTACGCAGAGGGGTGAAATCCCGAACCACTAGTGTTTGGGCACGGTGACATGCAAGTCCTTAGCCAAGAGGGAACATGGGGGCAGTGGGCACTACTGTGCTCTTATTTGAAAATCGATTTTACAATAAACCAGACAGAGGCGGCACGGATGTGAGGGCGCATGTCTCAAGCTACGGTCGAACAGAGTTCATAAAGATCCCAAAAGCTACAAGTGGTCTGTAAGGGGAATAGGGTAAGATTATTTTACAAAACAATGGAAGTATTTTAAGTGTTTTCTGTCACAAACCTTTCTCGATATGAGGGCGCTGTTACTGGTCTTCCATTCTTCTTCAAAACCACTTTTAACATATTGGCTTCACTCAGCGGTAAATGTTTCACATTTATTCTGAGCATATGTGATTATGAAGGAACACAGATTACATAAATACGAAGCAGATTAATTTGCTCTTGTCTACCTTGAAGAAGATTGTGAATTCAAATGCATATGGTAGCAGACATGCTTTGCTAGAAAACAGAAGATATGATGTCAGCACTGATCTGGACGTAATATGTACCTTGATTAACTTCGGAGCGCGTCGCACACAAAACTATCAGCCCAATGATACACATGAACTAACCTGGTTTCAAAACGCCAATCAATTTAGGACGACATGGTATCAAGAGGTTTTTATGTCACATACTTTGAGTAACAATCGTAGGGCTATGACTATGATTTCAAAATTTACCAGTTGACTAGTTTACAAACTTATTCAAATATGTTTTGTGTTTTCTGTATATGGTAACTGTGCTTTTATTTAATACATTTGCAACAGAATAAATATTTTATCGCAGTGCTTATTAGTCCTACCCCCTCCCCCCCCTTGGTTACATATCTTTCTCATTCTTTTGCAAACTGCGCAGATTCTCATTTGTTGTTTTTATACAGTTTCGATAACTGTAAAGAGCTTGCATGGTGTTCTCTCAGTGTTTTCTGGAGGGCAGCTGAAAAGGCTCATCCCTATTTTGTTGATAACTCAGCTTTAGGGGAATTTTCCTCCCGGTTCTCACCATAGTGTTAATAGGGAGCTTTAGATTGCACGACGCGGACGTCGGCTACGACGTAATGACGTCATGTAGTAATAATGAGCACGCGTCTACGTGAACTTCACGTTGTCGGTGGAATTTTACACCGAGAGTCGCTCGATTTGGCGTTGTGGCAAGAACGGCAACGTGAGACAGCATATGACGTCATATGATTGTGTTGTCATGCCGATTGTCGACTGCAACTGCCTGTAACTTTTCTGATCTGAACTTAGCCGAACTGAAGATGGATGTTAGCCAAGAAGGAGATCTATCGAATTCGGTAAGTTTAAAGGGACCACTGGGGTACGCAGGAGGGGGCATTGGGACATGCCCCCACCCTCACGGATGCCATTTTTTTTAGGTCCTAAAAATATGTAATTTTTTAACACAAATTTTACTTCAAAAGGTAGCATATGTGGCACCAGATTGCATCTAAGGACACCTAATTTTTCAAAAATATTCCTTGACCCCTCCCCAGGCCGGCGATCACTGATGCCCTTTTTCTTTTTCTTTCTGAAAATACTCAAATTTTGTAGCAAAAATCTTACTTCAAAAAAGGTAGCACATGTGGCACCAGATTGCATGTAAGGACACCTAATTTTTCAAAAATATTCCTTGACCCCTCCCCAGGCCGGCGATCACTGATGCCCTTTTTCTTTCTGAAAATACTCAAATTTTGTAGCAAAAATCTTACTTCAAAAAAGGTAGCACATGTGGCCCCAGATTGCATGTAAGGACACCATAATTTTTCAAAAATATTCAAAGAGGAGGGGTATCCCACCATGGAACTCCTCACTGAGGCCAATTTTATCTTAGTTCCTAAAAAAATACTTCAATTTTCTAACACAAATTTTACTTCAAAAGGTAGCATATGTGGCACCAGATTGCATGTAAGGACACCTAATTTTTCAAAAATTTTCAAAGGGCAGGGGGACTCCCCTCCCCTCAACCCCTCCCCCAGGCCTACGATCACACGACATACTGCATGGCAACCCCTTTAGAGAAATCCTGCGTACGCCACTGAAAGGGAAATATTGCGTTAAAATGCAACAATGAGGCATGCAAAGAAAATACGCTAAATCATTATCAAAGCATTCAGTCTCACTAATAAACAGCAATAGCTTTATCTCTTAAAAATATTATGAATTGCAAGAGTTATGGATGTTGCATCATATAAAATTTTGAAAGTTTGTATAAACAAGTATTTTTGCGCCACAAATAACCGGATTTCTTCCTGTGGGAATCTTATATTTTGAAAACAAAGCTACCGTACTGCCTTATTGTAAATTGTCTATCATTCTGTATCTATTACTATTGGTTTAGAAAATATGAAAAGATTTCTGTAAAACAAACGTAATATTTCACTTTAAGCATTTCAGTGGGTTGAAAATTATTTACATCATTGTACTTGTATTGGAAATTCGGGGTTGGAAGGTTTGATAGCCAGTTACCCTCATACAGCAACATAAATTCATCGTCGTCCGTAATATGAGTTAAATGACCAAAGACAATTGCTTCACAAACTCATTGAATGTTTGGCATTCTTCAACTAACATATGGAGTAAGTTTGACTTATACCTTTCCGCGCGATAAACTGTTACCATTACCAACGATCGGTTTGGGCGTCTGCTACTCAAACGAAGTTAACGAATATCACCACGCGACTTTCATTCCCCGTCGTAGAAATCTAAAGGTCTTGAGGTTACCGTATTTTGCTATAGATATATGTAATAGGGATATCTAATAGGAATATGTACTTCAGTCTTCAGTTCTTCTGCTAGTACAACGTCAAATAGTCCAAAAGATAAGAAAATTGCATCGTTTAACATATCCCTCAAGACAATCTTCCTACAGGAAGGTTGAAACTTCAATGTCTCGACCTTCAGGAGAGTTTGCCTCCGGACCTCCAACGGGGTTTTGTTTCCCCACGAGCCCACCAGGGGCCATAATAATTAGGGACCTTGGACCCCAAACGTTGTGGGCTTGTGCTTTGCTCTTCGCGCTCACCGTGTACTCTACGCGTGCAGGTTTTGGCCCGCACTATCTACCTATAAAGACGTTTCGCCACAACTGCCCTAACAGACCATTCAGTTCCCCCTCCACACACATTGATAAATCCTGGATACGCCCACTGAACAAGGTTCAAAATGCACTTACATGGACAATTACCTCACAAGTGGCCCTCGATCACTTACCATGCACCCTCATGCGCACCACGGATTAAGATCTAATACTATCAAAGAGGATTCTAGAGCAATTTCAGCAGAGATAGCCAATATTTGAAGGGAGTTGGACAATGGCCTGTATTTTGCCTGAAAATAGCAAAGTTTCTGCATGAACGGAGAGCTGCAGCCCTCACCCCCACAAGCTGCCTCACGATGCGTTATGATGTGGTAAGCCCTTTCCCCACACACATACTTTTGGGTGCATGGGTAAAGATCGTGTCTGCACACTTCGTTCTATGAACAAACAAAAACAACAAAATAAACCCCAACATTAAGAAAAAAAAAACGGGGAGTGCTGCGCTCTTCTCTAATTAGCAAAATCTTTCTTGAAAATTGCAAGCCGTTAATTAGCATCATTGTGATTTGGAGTGACATCCTATTTTGTCAACACACAGATAATAAAATGTGAATTGACTTTTATACATCCGTATCAAATATGTTTAGAACGTGCCTTTTTCTAGAGTAACTAGCTTGAAACTAATTTTAGAGGGTAACCGAGACTACAAGACATCGGTAGAAAGTGTTGCTACTGTTTCTCAAGACATTGTAATTAACAGCTCATTAACAAAGAAAGCATTGATATGTCTACAGTAATATTTGTGAAAATCGGCCAATAGTAACGTCAACAATAGCCTTTAGAAAACTGCAGCGGATACTAAACAAGGCCACCGGAAGGTTTCCTTGATTAAAATTAGGCTCTGTTTCGTCAAACGGTACGGTAAGATATCCACAAGGGAGTTGGGGTGAGTGGAAACAATGCAATGCATGCGCAGTTAAACCGAATAGAAGTCAGCCATCTCGACTGTGAAATGTATTCTTTTGATCTCAATTTATCATGCATCTTTCATCAGGTTCATCAAGTAGCATGTTGTGCAAACTGTGTTATGTCATGGAAGGACGGTGTATGACGTAGCCCTTCTAATCTCCTCGTCGGTTATTCTGGTCATTTGACCTCCATGGAGTTAGTTAGTTAGATGAGGTTTAACGGCCCAGTTTCCAACCAACTGGTTCAAGTCGAGCCGGCCACGGCATTTTTTCCAGTTGTGGCTTACTGGCTTGTTTTCCCTTACTCCATTGCTTATGCGGAGCATCACGCACAACGGCAGAAGGTTCCATTTTTAAAATCTTTTGGTATGACTCGACCTGGGAATCGAACCCGGGCCTCCCGCGTGGGAGGCGGATGCTCTACCACTAGACCAAACACGCGGTCTTTGACCTCCATGGAGGGAGATTGCCCTGCCCCCCTCAGTGGGGAATGTTCAGGCGACACCATATGATAGCAACCTGTGTTAGATGTAAGCCAAACGGTAACCAAAGGTAATTGTCTGCAAGAATGTTAAGACTAGGTACGGACTTGTACTTTTTGATTCGTGTGTCTCTGTGTGTGTGTGTGTGTTTGCGGGACATTGACTTAATGCACGAGATAAAATTCATGAAGGCTTTCTACACTTCATGTGTAGACTTTTCATACTGAGGAAAATGCCAACATGTTTTGGGGTGCCCTTGAATGTAAATGAGGTCACCAGATGTCAAAACCGGAAACCATGTAAACAGGATATGTCATGGATGCTTTTCAAATGTAGTATGTAAATCCATAATAGTCAAGCCCCCTTTTGTTTTCATTGAAGTCAAATGAAGCTATGAAAACCTGATAAGCTGTTTATTAACATGATATCTCAAAACGCTTTAATAGTAAAGAATTTCTTATGTAGAACGTGAATGTCCAATACTGAATAAGTTGACGATTTCTTAATTGTGGGCGTCTAAGGTCTTTTGAGAGTCACTAGAGATTAAGCGATGGAAAACTCGTAAGTTCGATATTCCATAAAGTGTAACCCCCATGGATCTCAAGGTTTCCATGTGTATGTTCTATATTAAGTGCTAGGTCACTTCCGTTTTCCTTTCTGGGGTAGTAAGAGGTCACATAAGTTGCGTCACAGGAGTTTAATTAATCAGTGAAAACTTTTGAAAACTGCTTTCCAACGCGGTATCTCAAGAAGGGTAACCTACATTGGTAAAACAAAGTTGACTAGTTGGTGTCCCTAATTGGTCCTAAGTCTTATTTGCATTTCGTGAAACATGAAACTGGTTGGCCTTGTTAATAAAATGGACCTCTAAGGAGTTACACATGGTCACATTTTCGTAATCAGAAGTATTTAAGATTACTCTTCACAGTCTTTGGCAAATAGTGAAGTTAACAAGCATTGGGCCTAGTTAAAATTAAATTTCCCATATAAATCCAGAGTGGACCATTTCATAAAAGAGGGCAGATCACAAAAGGAGTTAAGTGATTATGAATTTCACTATGACAAGATCTTGAGAATTGCGGCAAACATGCTTCTCAAAGAATTGACAAAGGGCATAGTTTTGTAGTTCTTTCAATTTTACCACTACGTCAAGAGTGGATCCATTAGTTAAATATAGCGTAGCTAAAAAAGGAAGTAAGTTGTTATGTTTCCTCACGCAAGATTTAAAAAAATGTTGTTCACATATCAAATGCTCACCAAACGTGGCCGCTAGTTTAACAAACACCCTTTCGGGGACGTATGTTTAGTTTCGCACCTTGGCTCTTGGCCAGAGGGCCTAAAGCCACTTTGGAAAAAGGACCTTAAATGGTTTTCAACGTCAAGAGGTTGGTCAGTCAAGTTTATCGTCCCTTAGGGGACGTATGTTGTCCTTCTGGGGACGTAGCTCCTTTGGGGAGCCGAACTTCTTCGGGAGTAATGTTTGGTTTCACCCCTTGGGGACTCTTCGCCAGAGAGTCAAGGGTACTTTGGAAAAAGTATTTTTAACGAGAAAATTTTGGCGATGGGTTTGGTCCTTGATAAGTCTTTTGGCTAAGATAATGTGTAGTATCTGTTTTTTCAGCCTAGTCTAGAACGGACAACGCATGACAGACCAGTGATGTAGAGGTCTGAAGGTCAAGGGATTGGTGTTATTAAGCCCTTGTGTCCCTTCAGCGGATGTAGCTCTTGGGTGGAAGCGGGCGAGGACTCACTTCGGGAGTAGCGTTTGCGTTTCGCCCTTCGGATTTGCTCCGAAGAGACTGAAGAGTCTGGAGGCTTGGGGGAAAAGTGGACAGACTCGTGATTTAGGGGTCTGACGGCTCAGACAATTGTTACGTTAAGTCATGGTATCGCCTTGTTCGCGCTGGTATGAAGGGACTCCATTCACGACACATTTCCATAGCACTGTGGGCAAAAACACGTAATAAATGCAAACAGTAGTAGCTAAATGACAATCTTTTTTCCAATGCAACAGTAGAAAATACTACTACCTCGACAGTCAGTGCGGTAGCTACAAGGAGGGGGGTTAGGGGGCTTCAGCCCTCCCACGAAATCTCAGAGCCCCCAGGAGTTCCACTGGTGATCTGAGACTGAAGACGTATCAGTAGAAGATACACCAGCCATCCCATCTAGAGATCCAGCACCCCTCCACCCCTATATAAAATCTCTGGCTACGCCACTGTCGATAGTGCGTCTCTGTGAGGTCAGATTTAAGCCTACAACCTACCCAGAGAGACAAGCTTTTAAGTCCGTTTTGTAATGTTTTACTTGCGCTGTACAAATTCTGAAAAAGAAGTCACGAAGCTCCTATCTACACTCAGTCTCAGCGATAAAGCGTTACGTCGTGTAATTTCCTTTTCAAATTACGTACAACTTAAACAAGGCTTGCTGCAGGTCTGATTGGCGTTCACATGTTATTCTGACTTTTAATTAAATATGTCTGGGCAGGGTGTTGCTAGCAACTCCCTGGTTTGGGGCTGCCATATCCCTTTTACGGGCCATTGCCTGCAAAGAAACCTGCCCTCCTGCCCATGTGAACAACCTCTTCAAGGTCGGCGAACAAGTTTGCCAATCTTAACGAGGTAGTAATAACAATTTTGTTTTTCTAAACTAAATTTAGCCGAAGTTGTCGCAAAGCTGATTGAACTGTCTTGCTCTAAAATTAAGATAACGAGATGATCCATCAAGATACAGTATCTCCGGTAAGAAAAAGGTTTGTGCGCAAACGCGATCGCGTGGGCACGACTATCGAGAAAGAGCAGGTTTCGTCGCCAATTTTCTAGGGCCTATCCCGCAGGTTACCAAGGTCGGCACAAATATCATGTTACGAAAAACAAAGAGGAAACACAAAAGTGAAAAGCAAAAAACAAAAACAAAAGTCTGTAACTCATCAAGCTGAAGCAATTGCACATGGCACCTAATCTATCAATCGATCAATCAATTATCCGTGAAAGAAAAGAATTAGTAAAAAAAAGCCCTAAGCCACTTAGCGGCGCTTCGTATTCAGATGGAGAACTGCCACTAGGGATGTAAGTACAAAGCATTGAATCAAAATATATCCCTACTGAAGTTATTAAAGGAAGATACTTTCAAGCTCTAACCTGTGTCACCTGTCTAGTGTCTTGTTGAAAGTTATGAATTCCTCTCAACATTTGACAGTCAAAAGCCTCAGGGTGTAAATTTGGATTACACTTCATTCTCGATTATATTTAGGATAGCTTTATGATGAGGAAAATGTCTCCCTTCCTTCTTCTAAAGTAAAACAACATAAAGGCTATACTGGGTGAAGTATGCAAGAGGTCTATTACATCGTAAACAGCTTGTCATTTGCAGCGCTATACGTTGACGTACAGGAGTGTGTGTCACCAGTTTGATGTGTTTCATTCCGTGAGTGCGGATTACAATTCATGTTTGTTGAAGGTTGACAGTTCTCATGATTTTGAAAATTATCATCACATCTGCATCAGTACCGACTTATGTTTCTTTCTTTATTGATAATGTCTTTTAATTCTGAACATGTCTTCAAAAAGCCTTGTCAGAATGTTTAGTTGTACTGCAGTACTGAGATGCTTTGTTTGTGAAGAGAACAAAAACATTTTTGTTTCTCACTAAATTTAAACACGTCTAATAGCAACTGAGAAAGTCGACTTGACTTTAAGATTTTCTTCTATGTTTCGGTTCGCATGTATTCCCATACTCTTTTTGTGTGACATGTTGCGTTAATTATTGAGTGTAATTGTATGGTTGGCAAGGGAAAATTACCTCATGATACTGTAAAAATCATCTTAATTTGTAAATACTAAAAGGAAATCATAACCAAACCAAGAGCACAGTACTTTAACTTGTAATGGAATATTATAAGAGGGATTTCATGTGTTGTCACGCGAGTGGGATTCCCAGGCACTGAAGAGCAAATTACCCACGTAGTAAGCGGATTTACAGCACACGCACACGGCAAAACCATACATACTACTGTGACACAATGGACGCGTGCCCCCCCCCCAAAGACAAAAAGACGCGCGATCTTGCCCTTAAAAATCAAAGAGACGCGCGATCACGTGATTCAGAGAAACCTTTCTATAAACAGGAAGGAGTCTAAGATTCTACAAGAAAATCCTAAAAGAGGGGGCTCCCGTGTGAAGGAGAACCACCAAAACTGCGTGCAGTGAAGGGGAGAAATCCAAGGAGAAACATTTTGAACGTAATCTTGCAAGCGTACTTACCAAACAATCTAAATCCAGTTTCGGAATAAGTAACATTTAAAGGTCGTATGACATGCCACCAAAAAGAACTGTTTTGCTTGTCAGTAAAAGAATTAAGTCCTCCAGTGAAACATCCGTTGGAATTATTTCAATATCTTTTACCGTTCTCAAAATGTACGTCTTCAAAGTTCAATGGTTTCTGAAAAAACTCATTGTCTATGTAAAAGTAATGATGTGGAGTGTTGCACAGTGTTAAGATTTCTTTTGTTAACCCTTTATAAATTATCTCTCAAATACTGATCAGATAGATTAAAGTTTGTTTAGTGATATCAATGTTTCTGAAGGAAATAATTTTAACTTTCATAATAAGCCCCTCAGGGGGTAACAATGCTTCCAGTGTCCTTGTAACTAAGGTTAAAAAACAAAGGGTAACATAAGCCATATATGGTATGTCCATCTCGTGATGTCACATATCTGCATATTTGCTCATGTTTATTCACAACAGAAGTGTGAAATAGAAATTTCTAGGTAAAATGGTCAATATCTGATGGATTTTAATGGAAATTACGGCTATTTTCTGGATATTTAATGCTTTTTACATTAAATAGGCCTATCCGATTATGTTATTTTTATGCCACACGACCTTTAAGCAACGATTGTTACGATTCGGCAAAAATGAGAAAGACGCCAGGATTTGGCTCGTCAAAGGAAAATTGAAATTTAACACCTTTCGTTTAGATACAATTTTGTGGTATCTGGCATGATCAAGGTAAATTCATATAACTGCGTAGTCCAGCTTAGCAATCCTCTCAAACAGAAAGGTGGGACATGAGTTGGGGCAAGATGGTCAAATTCCCCGTAGGCGAGCCTTATGAAGCACTGAATACGCAGACTTGTTTATTAAAATCAGCAACAGAAGACATAGCAACGGCAGCCTATAGATTACGCTTTAAATATGCATGGTAAGGTTGAAGTAGCATTGATGGCTTCCCATATTGCTTTCATAATGTTACTCTTTGAATAATTTTCCTGTTGGTATGTTTATCTTTTCGTTCTGTTTTCTCTTTCTCTTAAATGGTTCCTCCGATGTACTTATTAATAAGAATCTCCTTGGACTACCGGATAGAAGATTCTGGTATTATTTAATTTATTCTTGGTCCTAAAAGGTTGTTTGCCTCAGACATGGACGTGGATCAAGAGGAGAGGGCGCATGCGTTCCCTCACTTTAATGGAAGTAGGCGAGTATCTCCACTAAGTAAGTATTCCCCTCACCATATATAAATAAAAGCGAAGTGTGATGTATATAATGGGTTTAAAATACAGAATATATATATATATATATATAAATATATATATATATATATAAAACACACTCCCAACGCGATATAGCTTTGAAGGACCCATTAGCAACCTTTTATTTGGGGGGGGGGGAATTTCTGAATTTTGAACGATCTGATAAAAAGCAAACTTAAGATCTATAACTCTGGACCTTTAAAGCATTCATATACCAAATGCCCAGCCAACTGTCCATATAGCTGGGGGCATATGGCAGTCCCAAACATTTATATGCATAAGGCTGACAAATATTAATGGCTGGGAGGTCTTATTTTGACACCTTTGTTATTTGTCAAAGTAACAACTCCCTGATCACTGTAAGGCCTACACTCTAAAAACACTTGGGTCACGAGGGAACTGAACCAACATTTGGGTCAAATTTTAACCTGATTTTGGTCAAATGTCGCCTCATTTGGGTCATTATTTGACCCACTAATTTATTCGGTTCCCTTCTGACCCACTTTTGATTCAAATTGACCTGTTTTTTACAGTGTAGTTATTCAAAATGCAAGTTAGTTGTTTACAAAAAATATTTAGGCAAACGCCATTTGTGTCTCACCATCAGGGGTTTTGCGACAGGGTGGTTCTCTGATGGGTTCTCACGTGACGTCAAAGCGTGTCCAAACACTATACGCTGCCGGTCACAAGCACTCATGCACAAAACGTGCAGGCTGGCTGTAGCAAGGTCTAGCTGCGACTCTAATACCAGGGTTACACTATAAAACCTTGACAGTGAAATGCCTGTCAAGAGCGTGACAGTGACTCACTCGAACACATCCATTGCCCATCTTTCTTCTCGGTATATGTGTAACTCCTTACTTGACATGAAAGTTTAATGGTTCAAACCTTATTCAACCTATTGTTCAATTCCCTTTAAAAAGCCAGGTAGATATTTTACTGATGATAAAGTATTCATGAATAGCTCTTATTGACTTCCTATTTAGCAGCGAGACAGCGAAAAGCAAGTAGTTACTTAAGTACGCTGCGAATAAATACCAGGAAGGAAAACCTTGTAAGTGCAAGGCATGCACAGTCGAATAAGTGCTATGATCATTATCCATCCCTGGATAAACGTGGTTACGAAAGGCAGTAAATACTATAGTAAAATTGTCGTCATGGAAGAGGAAATACTTCCATTCACAGACATGTTCAAGAAGAGAAATCATTCTCAAAGAAACGTATAGGTATTAATGGGTGGTTGCAGAAAGGAGTGACAGGAATTTATGCGAAAAAGAGTCGAGGACGAGAACACTAACGATAGACACGAAGTGTACATATTGAAGCTGAAAGTACAATAAAGTACTGAATAAAGAACGGCAGTGGCCCAACTGCCATTTTTTATAGTTTTGTCAGAAAAGTAGTGAAGTTTATTTAATTTGAAACAATCGATTTGCCAGTTTTGTTTCTGACGTCCTTGTTGTAGCCTATGAATCACATTAAATGCAAACCGTCCATAGACAGAAGTGGGGGTAGAGGTGTCCCCTTGAATCTTCCCCCCCCCCCCACAACGAGTAAAAAATACCATACTCTTGATGCATTATAGTGTACCTTGTCCCTCCTGAAAAAAATATATATATTTCACCGCCTGGAAACCCTCTCGCTCACTTCAGTCTACCTTGTATAGCTACAGGCTTGATTGAATGCGTTTGTTTCCTTTTAAAATGAAATGTTCATATGGTTTAAAACCCAGTATTATCTTAAAAACCTATTCTGAAGAGAATATGAATAATCAAGTCACTACAACAATGAAAAGGGGATCACATTTTGATTACAGGTGAAATTGCTTTGGGAAAATCTAAGAAATCACAGATTGTACATGAGAAGTACAAGAGTGACATCACAAATTTCTGAACAATCTATCATTTTCAATGGAGTGAAAAACCTTCAAAATTTTTGGTCCTATTTTGTTATCTTTGGGCAGGAATGTTACAAGAAGACTGCGTCGATGCAGCATGTCTGATATGACGAATGCCTTATTTGCATAATTATGAGGTAGTAAGTGTAACGTTTATATGATTGTGTATGATTTTATTCAACATTAAGCAAGCAAAGTTCTAGATGGACAACAGTACAGTATCATGTCCTCGGCTTTATATGTCTGCAGAGCTGTGTGGTATTGTTACTGCACAATGAGTAGTCTGATAGTGTTATGACTAGAGTCCGTTACGACACTCCCAGTGTCGAAGCTAGCATTGTTTTGCAATGGTCATTGGTGAACGACTCCGCGACCTTTGCTTTTTAAACGTCCGGATCAGTGGGGAACCAATCCGGACGCTGATATTTTTAATTTGATTAGATTTGGATGAAATAGGACCCATTTTGGATCATTTTTTTTTTATCAAAATCAGTGTAATATTGGCCAGATTTTGGGTAGGTGTTCCTCTAATCCGGGTTTGGTTCAAATATCTTATACGGACGTTTTTAAGAGTGTTTGTTTCCGGAAAACTAAAATTGTTGGCCATTCAACAAATCAAAATTAGGACTTAAATTTTAGAAAATAAAAGATCGATAGACGCACAAAGAATCCAAATTTTCCTGAATGATTTAACCCATTGACATTTGTATGAACAGACTGTTTCATACAATTGTGTGGAACTCGGCGAATTAACATTTTTATGCCAACTTTTTGTGGCCATGTTTGTCCTGATGATCTACTTGCATGCCTGCAGAGGACAATTTGTCCAGTTCTCCATACCAAAGCAGAAAAAGGTTACCGTATCGTACTGATTTAGGCTTGTGACACCGAACGACTAAATCTACTGCAGGCTTGTACACTTGTGGTAACGGTAGGCATACGCGCACTCCAGAATTGACACTTGTTGTTTGCATGTATAAGCAAGCATATATGAGACCACTTCCAATGGCTGACGTGGGTCGGAGGGGTCGGCCACTTTTGATGTAGAGGTCTGAGCAAGTTGTCCACTGGGGACGTAGCTCCTTTGGAGGGTAGAACGCCTACGGGAGTGAACGTTCGGCATTCGCTCTTCGGCTCTTAGCCAGAGAGTCGAGGGGGGGGACTTTGGAAAAGGTATGGGTCATGGCCATGGTTAGAAAATATACTGAATGGAGCCGTCAAAGCTCTAGGTAAGTAATAATTTAACAAAACATGATACATAATACGTACTTCGTTTACACCTAAGATAATTTTAATATAATCACAACACCTAGGAAACTGTTGTAGCACTTTTAAAAGTGGTGGACAAAACAGCAACCATGTAAGGGCTATTTGTGGCGTATAGGGTGTATTCCCTAATAGGGTTCTTGGAAAGTGCTGTCAAAGGGCCCTCTAAGTGCTGTTTTTAGCACTTAAGTTTTTCCAGTGTATAGACGGTATACTCACTTATAGTGATATAGTTGAAAGTTACTTCATTTTTTCAAACTCATCAAATTTGTATGATATTACGTCAGATCACCAAGCCTCCTTGGTTATGCGCTGTTTGCATTTTTGAAAGACTGTGTATACATGTGAACCATCTATTTCGAAGGAGTGCTTGTTTTTTCTTTACTCAAAATGAGCTTAAATAGTGTTTCTCTATTTAAAACATCCATATAATTGCATACGAATTTAATAACATGGTGTAGTGTGATCCACCATTCTATTATTTATATCGAACTAAACCGGCACTGGTATGATAAATCTCTTTGGGGTAAATGTATCGTAAGTACACGGTGTTGCGTTTCATGTCCGATTCTCTCTACTAACTGTGAGATGTCAGCAACGGCAGCTAAATTCAAACAGGTTTGAGCTTGTTAATTTTATTTATAAATAATTTCACCAAAATCTTCGTAAAATTGTGCTGTGGTCTAGACAAGATAACCATTGCCATAGTGATCGTAAAAACAATTATGCCTAAGTGTGGAGAGAACACACCCAAAGAGATTGACAAATTTTAGATTACACAACATCCTACTCATGAAAATTAATATTTGGAACGTAGCACCATTCTAAACATATGGTTGTGAAACTTATCCCCAGAAGGTGACTTGTTAAGCTCCCTTAAGTATGAAAAAGGAACTTCTAAGAAGGCCTGACTTAGACTACACAATTGCAACATTTCAACAGGTTACACTTGTACATGTTATCTTAAAATCTATGATACAATCCGAGGCACAACAAATACTTTGCAAGGTTTTTCGACAAAAATCATCCACCGAAATCCAGTCATTGATTCCACCTTTGTACTTAGTACAGGAAACTTAATAATTATTCAATAATCGATGAAAAATATCAAAACACATGGAGCTTTAAGACTAACGATAACTCACCTTGATAAATACGGGATAACCGATGTTGATAAAAGTGAAATATAAGAATCCTTACACAGTTTCGAATAAAGTTGATATCCTGGTTTTGTTCTTTGCAAGTCAGAAACAAAACTGAATGTAACCTGTGATCCTTAATCAATATTCTTATCTAAACATTACTAACTAATGACGATGTAGTCACAAATTACCATAACATCCTCGCAAAAATTATATGCCTCGTTGTTGACTCCATCACTAAGCTCAGAAGAAAGCCATTATAATTCCGTTTTTCTGTTACCTTCGTATTTATTCTAGAGGCTCAAGGGAATCGTTCAGAGCCTAAATAAGTTACCATGGTAACATGGAAATGGCGGGAACGAATTAGGATGTCTTCGGGAAGCTTGAAATTTAATACTGTGACATACGGTAGCAAAATGTAGTTTGGTGTATAAACGAACAAGGAGAATTTTGTAAGTACGATTAGAGTGACTCTGCAGCCAATCGTATTGCATTGGAACTAATGCTGAAATTTAGTTTAGGAAAGTCATTCGTTTCGTTGCCCGAATTTCTCTCTCTGATCAATTTGCCTTTCAAACGAGCCCTTCGGTAACGCTGTGTCTAATGAAGATGAGTGTGCAGCGAAGCGTACATGGTGATGATCGGTCGGTAAACTCGACATACATGCAATGAGTTGTTATAACAGTATTATAAGGTCGAGCTTAGGAGATTTAAAGAAATTAGTACCTCGCGTGCAAATGAGGCATGGTTATATGTTGGGATGAAATGCATATTATCGTGCTGACATGACGCGGCATCGAGGGTGAGAGCTCAGTGTAAAGGAGTATGTACACTGTTGGCTACCTACCTGACCAAGACTATATATATATATATATATATATATATATACATATATATATATAAAGGAGTGCAATGAAGAGCATAACTTGTTAATTTGAGGAGTACAAAACACAGAAGATGTATTTCGAAATTTTTGGTCCCCCTGGGACCTTTGTCAGCGAGATCTTAAGGCAAAATGAGTACAATACTAATCTCCGTGAAGAGCAGAAGATGTAACAGTTATTGCACAGAAAGCTGTATGTAATATTAAATTGTTTGCTGGAACGTGAACTGATTTAGAAGACCAAGGTCTTTGTGTTAAGTCCGATGATGCGCTATTTAAGCTTTATTATCCAAACAATGTTTGGGTAATGGTCTTTAGATCCTCATATAGACCATGTAGACGCTGTCGGCTCACAGTTCAAATGGCAAGGTTGGTACACACATGTGAACACATTATGTATGAAGAGCCGACTGGCAAAGCTTTGATATGGGGGCAGGGAAGCCTTTGATTGTTTAGAACTTGTCCGAAGATGACAAAGCCAAACAGCAAGACAAGTCTTTGGTGTCATGAAGGAATGATGTCGGGTTGGTTACAGTCTTATATATTTGCTTGTGCAGTATTTATTAACCCGGGCGTGACCACTTCAATTTTGACAAACGACTAGTATAGCAACCTGTGGGAGAGTGTAGCAACTAGGAAGTGAGGCTTGGGTTACTGGTTCACACCATGAGTGTGGGTCATGAGAGAAGAGACCGGACGCTACCGTTTCTTAGTTTTTGCAAGGGGCAACATCTACAACCCCTCCCCGATATTAAAAACAGAGAAAAATGGTCTGCGAGGTAAAAGTTGTGTACATGCATTCTTTCCCAATACCACTCCACGCGACAGAGTTTCGCTTAACGAGGCCGTCGGGGTAGAGCATTTTGGTGGCTTGGGTAAAACAAGCAGTGTTAGATCCACATGAAGTCGCCCGCAAGGAAAGTGGTTTCAACATAGTATTGAAAAAAAAAAGAATAAGGTACAAATTTACAGGGTTACTTGCATTGTCTGAAAAATGTCGTTCCTGCAGTCTAGGGGTGGGGTGGAGGTGGTTTCAAATGAAATTTTATTTGAATGTCATGATGGTTGCGCCCACCTCAGATAGTGTCACGAATTTTTAATTTCACTACATCTTCTAGCAGAAAATCCTAAAATGCGCCACTATACACAAGCCATGCATAATCAAATCGACCCGCTATTATTCCAATTTGATTATTTAACATTAAGAATCTTCCAGTTGTTACATTCTTCTCACAAGGTTTCAAAACGTACTGGGGGAGGGAGATATAAGACCCATGTACGCCTTTTCAAACTGTAATAAATGATATTCTTTTGCAGAAAATGATACTTTTCAAACTTTGAAAATTACATGGCCCTAAATTTACAAGCAAATTTGCCCGAAAAATAGCATGTCCTATATGTGGCACGGAAGTAGTAATTTCTGCCGGAATGGGCGGGGTTGCTATCCTCAGTTCTCACCTGCCTTATGCATCTTATGGTAAACACGAAAGCATTTTTGCCTGAATACATATCCTATATACCCTGGTTCGGGAATCCTAGTCACATGCTGGTAAATATGTACGTAGCTACTAAATAGATTGTAAGGTGCCGTCATTACCGCGAAGATTTCCCTTACGAACATGAATTATACCAAAGGAATCATTTTGGTGACTGACGTCACTCCTGCAGTCTACGTTACATTACGTACATACGTAGGCTACGTATGTTTGTGAGATGTACGTCCAAGTACTACCATGGGCAACGTATACGTACGTCAGCGTATGGGAACTAAGGATCGAGTCGTCCACGTGATTTCCATCACAAAAGATCCTTTTCCATTTTATAAGTACATGGTCTGATTTTTTGTCTTCATGTCACACTTTTTTAGTAAGTTTGTTATAAGTAGGTGGATCACGTGTCAGGGATTTGATGGTTTAATCTGGGAGTTGCTATTTGTCAAATAGCAACTCCCTGGTTTGATGGACCAAGTTTTTATAATGCCATTTAAGAACCTGTAAGATTCCCAAAGGCTCAGATCCAGTCGTAAAGAGTCTATACACTCTGCTGCTCTACGCAACTTGAACTGAGATGGAGGTGTGAACGGAAGCAAAGAGCACTGTTCAAGTGCTAAGCGTTTTCTTATTTAGGGTAAGCAATGGCACCATAAATAATTTGAAGAAATATAAAGAAATTAAACTTGCAAGTGCGTCCCAAATGGTTATTTGAAAAAGACAAACAACTCAACAAAGACAATAGGTGGGTAGGTTCTGAAAGTCAGTTCATGTACGACACCCTGAAGTTTTATATCCTGTGGCAAGAAAACTCCTTTGACAAGGGGTACACTGTGAAAAGTCTGTACAATTATATATGTATGCATATCATTCTGATGGGGGGGGGGGGATTTGACCACCCATTTCTTCTAGGCAGGGTCGAGTATGGGCCAGCGGAGCACGTGCTCAGGCCCCAACAAAAAGGGCCCCACTAAATTACATTATTGTGTCATCTTGGGTAGACTATTCCAAACTGATGCAATTAATGTTGGACTTTGTGGAGATCATCTGTGCTAATTTTCGTTCTGTAGGTTCACATGTACGTAAGAAGGAAATCTATGGAGTTCATTTCGATTCGGAGGGGGCGGGTGAAATTGACCACAACCTTTGCCCTCCTTTCGTGACTTGCACCACTCTAGTCTTGTGAATGATCGAAGGGGCCCAAGATTAGTTTTTGCCCAGGGCCTCCAAGGTAAATCCGGCCCTGCTTCCATGTTAAAGAGTAAAGAATAACTGGTATATTTGTGTATCGCTTCTTGTGTTTTTGCACGTTCCTGTGTTATTCAATCAGTCAATACAGTAGGCTTGATAATTTCTGGCAAAGAACGCACTTTTACCTTCACTCACAGTAGCAACATCATTGTCTACCAAGTAAGGGCTATTGGCGTACAGGCTAAGAAGATGTTACCATAGCAATACGCATTTAACTGTGACAGAGTTGCACTTGTGACGTCACCAATGTTGAACAAGTATCGACAAGATTTAGTGCGTCTGAAGGCAAAAGAAATTTAAAGTGATTTGAAGTGACAGAAACATGGCACAAGCTCAGTGAATGGTACTTACAAAACTTGGTCACTTGGTAGAGTGACAAGCGCAGTTAGCGTTGAGATTGCTTAGAATAAAAAAATCAACCACCAATGTGAATGTTCGCGGATTACGTGACTTGTATGGGCACCGACGAAATTAACTTGCTTTGCAAGGTTAAAGAGCGACTTCAGTAAAACGCTGGCTGTATTTGCACGAACTCTAACACCTCTAAAATATGAGCCAGGTCATGGAGGCGCGTTCACCTTGGCTGCCATGCATGTGGAAACAGCATTGTTCATTTCAAGGTATACCAAAGCCACTGAGGCTCAAAGCCTAATCATACACAAATCAGATGGTGGAAGAATATCGGCTACATTCATCTTCTCTTTCCTACTATTGCTTATTTCAGAGGGTAATAATCTTGGCAGGAGTATAGGCGTACTGTACTCTTCCAATCTGGGAGGGGGTGAGCGGTGGCGTACGAAGAATTTCTCTCAAGGGGGGATGCTGTATGATGTGAGATCGCCGGCCTGGGGAGGGGTCTAAGGGAAGGGGGTGTCCCCCTCACTTTGAAAAGTTTTTAAAAATTGGTTGTCCTTACATGCAATCTGGTGCCACATATGCTACCTTTTGAAAGAAAATTTGTGTTACAAAATTTGCGTATTTTTAGGAACTAAAAAAAAATTGAGATCAGTGAAACTGGCCATGGGGAGACAACCCCTCCCCTTTGAAAAAATTTGAAAAATTAGGTATCCTAACACGCAGTCAGGTGCCACGGTGGCAGGAGGTGCCAAGGTGTACATTTGCTACCTTTTGAAGCAAAACTTGTGTTACAAAATTACGTATGTTTAGGATCTAAAAAAATTGGCTTTCGTGAGGGAGGGCATGGCCCAATCCCCCCCCCCCTGCGTACGCCACTGGGGCAGAGAGAGTGCACAAGTAAGATTCCTACATAGCCGTTAGACAGAGACGAAGCAAATCCGTCATCCATGAACTTGAAGTTATTCATTCTGCACACTGTAACTTAGAAAAGTGGTCGTCAATTTTCCAGAATTATTTTCCCCATACTACTGTGACTCAGTCAAGAAACATAGGCGTAGGAAAAGGAGGGCACGGGGACCGCCCCCACTCTGACTGGACATGAGAAGTTGATCCCACAGAAGACACAGTCATACAAACCAATAAAATAGCCATCAGCCTAAAATCTAAGTAGTCATAAAGCAGAGCTCATAACAAAGGTGTTCCCTAGCTGCACCTACGCACTCCCTCACTTGGATTTTATTGACCTTGTAGATCGCTTTGCAGATATTCCATTTTATTTACCAAGTCCTTTCTAACTACAGAATTCTGTGGTGCCAACTTTCTTGAAAGCAGGGAGTAAGTTTAATAGCTGTTGAACAACTGTGAAGTTATTGTTATTTATTGCCTTCTTTTCTTCTATCATTTGAAAACGTTCTGGGGCTTGAATTTGACAAAATTTAGATCGAGGAAGGTGTAAATTTTTCATAAAATCTCATTTTCTCAATAATATTATTGACAAAGGTGTTCTTTTGAAGAAAATCCTGTGTCATAATATACCCAGTACCAGTCAACCTTGAGAAGTCCATAAATTTAAGTGGCAACGGAGGGCACATCCTACCAATTCGTTGCCAGACTTCCCCTATTCATTGCCAACTCTCACATCCGTCAGTTCTGTGGGATCATCTTGGCATGGAGGGGCCAAAACCTTGTTCCCCCACTTTGGATGACACGCTGCCAAAATATGGTATTGAATAGGATAAAATTACTTAAAATTTTGTCAAACACTGCAACAATTTGCATCTAGGGCACTTTAAATAGTCAAAAACTTTCCAAAGGGGATACCCGCCCTTTTCTTATACCCCTCCCAAGGACATTGGTCACTAACATTCTCTTCCACCCCCACTTTCAAAAAGCTCCCTACGCTTTTGAGAAACCTTATAAAGATAGATTAAGTTGCCATGATGAGAACTCCATTTGAAATATCTGAATATATTTTACCATTCACAATATATACCTCTTCAAACTTTGACCATTTCCGAGATTTATAATCAAAACTAAGTAGTAATGAGGAGTTTTTCACACGAGTGTCTGTATGTATTATATCTTCGAAAAACTTACCAGCTGCAGCCTTGTGTTTAATGTGAACATATTCAAATCACTAAACAGCTACCTCCAAACTAAACCTATCAGGAAATACCTGCTTAAAAACTGTCCATGGAATGAAGGCTAAAATAAAGGACAGCATAACACCGTGACATCTCCGAGTTCCCTCTTTCTACGTCACTGAAGAATTACATATGGAGCTCCTTTTTATGCACGTCAGATCAAACGCGGACTGTTCAATATTCGATGAATTTTTCTGGCAATTGCTACTATTTTCAAGGTATTAAATGCTTTCTTTATATCGAATAGGCAAGAATGGTATTTTCGCCCACCTATATAAAAAATACATTTCCGCATTTCGAAAAACTCCAATCTGCATAAACAGTACAAAATGCGGCTTTTACAAGCTTCCGTAGGATTATTGCAGCAACTCAATCACAACCTTACAAATGTAAAATATAAGAGCGCCCTCTTTTTCCTTTGAAAACGGCAAGGTAAAGCAAGCACATGATTTCAATGTAAAGTTGCCCAAATTTAGTCAATTCAGTTAAATATTTCTTATGAATGAAAAATTCCCTTTATGGAGAAATACTGTTTAAATGTTATGTATCCTTTTCTTTCAGTAAAATGTCCCAAATGACTGAACAATCACAACAAGGGTCAGGCGCACGATTGCCTCCTCAGTCCGTGCAAGTGTTTGGACGAAAGGTGTGTGTTTTCATACTGAATAAATGTATTAGGCAAAACAGCCTAACCAATTACCTACACTAGCAAGTAGCAGTAGGCCTAGGCCTATGCCCACACTGCACAGTCAGCAGGCCTAGGCCTACAAACTTACTGTAATTTAAACCGTAGTCTACGCAGAACGTTATACTTATATGGTCAAGCCCTGTTGTTGGGTAGCATAATAGGTAGCTAGGTTGGACTAGCAAGGTCACCCACCTAGGCTAGGTCCTACGAAGTTTTCCCCGCAGTTCAACAAAGTCACCCTTCATTTGAAACAAAGCCTAGCCTAGGGTCCTTCAGGAGTTGTCGGACAGTCAGTGGATATTTCTCTATAGCTCTCAATACAGTTGCGTTACACTGATGCTTACATGATTTATCTACAGCCTCAACTATACTAATATGACCCCGAGACGTAGGCTACTGGATCTATGCACAGGTATACAGACGTGGCACAGCACTTCAAAATTGTTAGTGCTTGTTTGGTATTTTCAGGTACGGTCGGGTATTCTCAGACTCTTAACTATTTTAAATATTATTGGAACCAAAGATAAAAAAAACATCAAGTAATAGGGAACTGGAAAATATAATTTTTTTCAATATCTTAACACATAATTTAATTCCAAAAAACTTTGTTCCGTTTTTTTGACAATAATTTGGTCTTGTCATTCTTTTCCACTACACATAGGCTACATACATAGCAGGGATGCAATTTGCAACAAAGTGCATCTCCATGCGATGCAGTTCTCAGTATGTGTAGCATTTTTTTGCGATGCATTTTCAGATGTGGCTGTGGCTTTGAGTTCCTCCTTAATCATCACAAGAATACTGTTTATAAAACCAAGATTTGAAAATCTTCAATCCGTTCCCAAGTTTTTCATTTATTGCAAAGAACTTTGAAATTTCCCCTACATATCTGACGAACATAGCAGCATGTAAGTCGGATGTAAAACAAATTTCAAATGAAGGGGATGTTACATGTATTGTACCATATGTCAGATATTGTCTAGTGCAGCATGTGGGGTGCGTGTCTTTCATGTGCATGTGCAGTAATTCAGTAGGCCTACACATAAGCACATAGTATGATCGCACAGACCAGCTCCAGCTTTCGTCACTCAGGGTGTACTGTAGACAGTATGTCTCAATTGAGCAAACTGATCGTCCAAACTCAAGCATCCAAAATACCCAAACTGGTCAAGAATATCCAAATCATGTCAGTGACATGTGCAACACACCCACAAATG